>JAASAY010000043.1:0-122364 GCA_014822085.1 Fusarium stilboides
ATATATATATTACTAATATTATATACTTAATTTATTTTTAATTTATTAAAATATATAAAGAGCTGTTAAGAATAATAAGAGAAATACTAATAAATTATATTAGCTTATTACTATTTTAAATAAATATATTAAAATCTATTTTTATATATTATAAGTCTTATAGTTTATTTATAACTAAATAGTATTTTTTATAAAATTATATTAAGATTATATAACTAGTAAAGCTTTTATTTCTACTATTAGTATATATAATGTATTTACTAGTAATTTCTTAACTAAAATACCTCTCTAGTTTTAAAAATAAAAAGAAATAGCTAGTTTAGGCTATTAATTTTTAGGAATTTTTTTATATATAAGTTATTACTTAAATACTATTTGAGAAAAATCCTAGATTTTATAAATATTATTTTAGCTATATATAAATTTCTAAAAAACCCGGTTTTTGGTGAGGAAAGTGCGCAGAAGGTAGGGGTGCGCGCAAAGTGGGTACGATACACTACATGTTTGAAAAGTCACTCAGGAACCCCTCTTAATACTTAATGAAGCCAACACCAACCAAGTGTGAGCCGGGAATGGAGCCGATCTGAGCATGGTACTTGATCCTGTCTCTGTATGCAGTAGGGTCTTCTGCAGAAGAAAGGCCAACACATACTCGCTTCTTTATACCAGATGAGGGCTCAGAATCCAGGCCCAAGACTCAAGTCCCAATCAAACCCTGCTGAGCAGAAGTCTTGAAGCAGTTAACAGCTGATCTTGGCAGGAGAAGGCGTGCTAATGCCCATACGTCGAACAATACGCCGTGTCTGTTTCCTTTCCAACGCATTGAAGGGAATAGCCTGAATGACGGAGATCATTATCCATTTAAAAGATGGCGCTGTGCATGCCTTAAGCCGAACGGACCCAGAAGTGTTCCGTGGACCTGGGGTTGATAGAGCGGTTAAGCTAAAAGAAGCTACTTTTGACAACATTGACTGTGACTAGATATGATTAAATATTGACTAGATAATTACGCCAAATAACAAGGATAATAACTGCATAAATCTTTCAAGGATGGGTGTATCGAATTGGTAGTCATGATAATTTGCAGCTTCCTTGTGTCTCTGACAGCTTGTGTGAGCCCCTCCTTCCCTTTACCCTCGCCTCGTGCTGCAGACTGATTCCACCACTTGAGTTTCAATCGTTTCCAAATTTATTTTCCTGAAACACCAACATCGACCTGTCACGTAACATCATGACTCGGTACTCGAAGCGAGTCAATCGTCGTTGGTCTTGATAAAAGAGACTTTATTACCCTCCGTCATCAATGCCCTTGTCTATAAGACACGTCATTTTTCTTACAATGCCATCTGAGCCTCGTCACTGATTGATTGATACCAGGACAGGAACTGATAGCCAATTGTGCGTCATTTGCGTTTCGTGCACAATCCCGGACTGTGCAGTACCAACAACGACAAACCTTCGACAGATTAGAGTCAAGCGGAGCAGCCCCGACATGACGTCTCTTGTTGCCTCTTTTCTCTTTGGACGTCTCCAGACTACCGGTATTCATACGAAGTCACTAGCGGTACCTTAGCTTCTTAGCTGCGCAATTGCAGCCACAACCAGAAGCTATTTCATCCAATGTCAACTTACAGCTTTCCCGCCCAGCGCGGAATCCTACGAATTCGTGATTGGTCTCGGCCAGCCCCCTCGCTGCCGTCCCCCGCCGAGGTCGTGCATTCAACCATGTTCTGGTAATGCTTCTGATTGGACTAGACGTCCGGGTTGATGGAGGCTCCGGAGTCATGGAGCTCAAGCTTCACTGCAACCTTAGACTTCCAGTGTCTATCGGCAAGCTCAAACCGGTACGGACTTGCAGCATAAAGATACTTCTACTCTTCAAGATTGCACCTATCTGATAGCCCTTGCTCACCGACTTGCCCTACGTTCGCTAAACTTACCTACTGCCCTGTCTCCTTGACGCAATCAGCATGAGCTACCAGACCGAGGACATAGCCAAGCTCCAGCAATATTCCGCCTGCGATATCTCGGATGCACTACTCAAATTAAAGGTTCCTGATGCTGGTTTTATCGCCGATCTGAAACTATACAGCTCTCCTGAGGAAGGTCCAACTTCGGTAACCATTGCGCCAGTTTCAACAGTTCTGTTTGCTCCCAAAGGACAAGATCTTCCTGAAACACCAAAGAACATTCCGGAAGGAACTCACTGGGCCGATCTGACAGAAGCAGGGACCTTTGTGGTCCTGAAACAGCCAGATGGTCAGAAGAATGCTGTTTGTGGGGGCATTATGGCAATCCGTATGAAAGTGTGCCAGGCCAAGGGCATCATTGTGGCCGGGCGGGCCAGAGATATTGAGGAGCTGAAGAGTACGTCCCTGCCGGTGAGTTTCATGGACCCTGCTCTCTGAACAAGCTGAACTCGGAGAAATGCAGATTTGGGCTCGTGGTTTATCCACAGTTGGAGTCGGTGGAGGGAGCGTGCCCTGGGCGATCCAGGTTCCTCTTGACATTGACGGAACCCTCGTCTCGCCGGGCGACCTGGCATTTAGCGACCCAATCAACGGAGTGGTCGTCATCCCTCATGACAAGGTTTCTGCGGTGCTAGAATTGCTGCCCAAGCTGACGGCGGCTGATGACAAGGTTAAGGAGGATGTTGTGAAGGGCAAGACGGTCTACGAGTCCTTCAAACTCCACCGGGGCAATCTATAAAGAAGCTTCGAATGGGAGGGATACCAACGGTACATGGACCAAGAGTCAGGGAGGGAACAAAGGCTGCCTATGGGAAAGATTTCCAATAAGCTATTGACGCGGCACAGTCATGGTGGCTGGTTGATCCTGGACGTCACATAAGCAGTGCATCACGGGATCAATCTCGGGTCTCAGATCTACAGTCAGTTGGTATCAAGCGAACGATGCGAAGTACGGATGGATCGACAATACAGTTTGTGTCATCAGTTCATTAACATGCCATCATCAAAGTAGGATCTACCATGACTACCAAACGAGCAAACAATCAACCCTAGCCTAGCTCCCGGACCAACAAGGAAATACATACAAGAAACTTATGCCGGCAGATTAGGACTCGCCAACTCATCACAACCATGCGTCTTTACTTGGAGTGGGTGGCTTATCTAACCCAAAATCGAGTTTTGGCATCTCAATCTTTGGCGCCGCCTCAATGGGTTTCTTTTGACCACCTCCAGTTTTCTTTGGCGAAGCACGGGTGTCTGGGGGCGGCCCGTATCGCACGTCCTTGACATCCCAGCCATCCTCAGCCGCCGCCCCGACCCATGTACGAAGACCGTCATGCACGCTTCCATAGAACTTCTCTTTGCAGAGTCGTAGACTGCCGCCAAGGCATCGTTCCCAACCTGAGATACGGAATTGCGCACGAAGAGTGTTACGTTCCTCCATTGTAGGCGTGCAGGCCAAAATAGCGTTCATGAGGTCAAGATGAGAGGCAAGGTAGTTGGTTGCATCCCACTCAACTCCGCCCACGTATGGCGCTGCAGGGACGGGTGGACGCTCTTGGGGGAAGTGTCGAAGCATGTAGCTGTACGGACCAGGGGCTGGATCAGCTGTTGAGGGGCGTTCCGAAGGAAGAGAAACCACGTTTACGTTGTGGAGGAAGATCCAGAACACTTCTTTAGTGACGTTGACGACCTCCTTGCACCAAACACGGTATGGTCTGTCCTGTCTCATTTCCAAGACAAATGGTAGCGGACGTTCGTCTTCTTTTGGCTCAGGGTCTTTTAAATGTGAGAGGATGCTACGGGCTCTTGTGACGCGTTCCGTTGGAGTAGCAGACTCAATGTATGTGAACAGGACAGATGTGATGACGTTACGAGTGGTGAACTCGCTGGGGCCCTTCTTCTCAGGGTCGAAGAGCATATGAAGGAGCTTGGGGAACAAATCACCCTGGATCGTGTCGAGGTACTGCATAGCACGAGCTGTCGTCGACAATGCCTTCAGGCAGAGCAGGTTCTCGTGCAGAAGCGCATCTTCATGTTCCTCCCTGCTCAATGTTAGTTACAGCGCCAAATCACAGTTGTTTGCTTTGACTCACCTCCATTCGACCTCCATGATCCGGTTAAGGAGGCCTACAATCTCCTTCATACCACCCTGCTGGATGAAATCCTCGATCCATGCCACAGTCTCATTCCGAAGCAGCAATCGAAGCTTATGAACCTTACCGACCTCGACAAGTTCTGGCTTTTGAACCTTTCTCAAGTAAGCGACGTAATCGCTTGGTCCCTGGTTGAGTTTGATCTTGGAAAGAATTCCAGAGTTGGAGATTGAGCCGCTGGATCCAGGAGGGCCCTCACTGACCACGCTATCGGTGGATTTGCTCCTGAAATGTCGGCCCAGTGTCCCGTCGCCCTTTGACTTCTTGATAGGTGAGCTAGGCTCCTTTGTCTCCTTTCTTCCTCGAGAAAGAGTGAAACTCTTCCCTCGTGATCGCTTTGACTTTTCTTCGTTCTGTGTGCCCACTTCAATAGCAGAACCGCTGTGAACGCTATCAGTCGAGCAGGGTCTGTCTGACCGAGAAGCCTGTGTCTCGGCCCAATCCTGGCGGATGAATTCCATCTTGATGGTGTCGCTCAGATTTCTCATCTTGTACCTCTGGTTCTCTGGAATGTTTCGTCGATCCAGCATGGCCTCGAGGTGCTTATCGATATCTTTAGGATCAAGCACTGGCTCTGTTGGCTCGGCTACAGTCGATGTCGACTTGGATCGGCCGTGGCTGAATGTAGTGAAGACGTTCAAGACCTTGCCTCGGCCGGTCTTACTCTTAGCCTCGGTCGAGTCTTTTGAACCCTTTCGGGATTCATTTTGGGTGCGTGGTTTGGTCGGTGAGACTGGTGGTTCCATGCTGCCATGCATGGGGTGGTAGGATTTTGGTCTCTCCTTGACAGCAACTCGCTTGTTGTTGTAGAGTTCTTGAGCACTAGGTGCCCTTGCTTCGTCCATACTGCGACGGGCGCTCTGTGACTGTTGAACGAGTGGTCTGGATGCAAACTGGGAATATATGGGTGTTGGTGCAGTGGCAGCCACTGGCTCCTCTGGTGTTCTGTTTTCCTTGTCCCTGGATGAATTGACGTCGTCGTCGGATCCGAATCTGCCCAGGTTTCGCAGGGTTTTAGGCTTGAGCAGACCAGCCAGGTTGGTTGCTGACTTTGTCTTTTTCGGTTTCTCCGGCGAGGGGTCTCGAGACTTTGTCCCCTTAGCGTCTTTGCCAGGTGCTGTTATGACGGTGAAGTTGCCAAAGCTGCTCTTGGTCGGTGACTGTGATCGGCCTCTGTCCTGTCGGTCGTTGCGTCGTGGGAGGCGGGGAACACCCTCTTGCTGATTGTACTGTAGTTCGGCCAGGGCTCCAGGGTTGGAGTAGTTCTCAAAGGCCATGATCTTGGGTTGTATGGGAGAGGCGGTGCCGTCGAAAGGGCTTTGGAGGGAGTGGGTGTCGGTGGAAGCTTGACGACGGTACATGAAGCCTTCGAGGATTGAAGACTTAGGTCGTGGTCTTCGAACCGGGTCGAAGCTGTTGACGTCGTTTGAGTTCATGGTATCGTTGTGTTGTAAAATCCCCGGTTATATGATAGCTGCTAAGTAGTGCTCACCGTAGACACGAAATGGTAGAGCGTGCTGGTAGAAATGAAGAGTGCTAGCAACATAAAAAAAGGGCAATAAACAAAACAAGCCTCACGCCGACTGGTGAGAATAGAAGCCAAGTTAAGATGCAGATTGGGACTACGCCATTGCAGAAAGAATAAAAGTTAAAGGTGAAGTAAAAGAAGAACTGGAGCTGGAGCTAGCAAGAAGGTCGTTTAGTCAAGTCAGGCCGTTGCACTGTGGATGCTGTTTATCGGGAAACGCGTTGACCGGGTGATGGGCTAGTACCTATCTTATCGTGACGGAAGTGACGGTGACGATGCAAGATGGCGTGTACCAGCGTGCATGGGAGATGTTTGGGCGCAAAACTTGTCTCATAATACACAATGTTTTATCCTATTGATTGAGTGATTTGTGTCTTTCTTGAAGACTTTTGTGGTTGAGGTTTTGAAAAGGTAATTCGTTGCCAAGACTGGTGATGCCGTCCACTAAGAGCGTTGATCGGCCACGTAGAATTCCAGTGCAGGGCTAACGACCTCAATTGAATTTGGACTAAACTTCAAATCGTCTATACTTTTTAATTAAACCTGCGGGTAAAACGCGTATTTATCGACGAAGCCCTTCAGCCACATAGGTGTCATAAGTACTATCATGAGAAGAGACATGACCGACTGCGAGAAGATAACGCCAAATCGGTGATCTCAACTAGTACTGACTTCGTCACCTTATTACATGTGGATAATTGTATATATTTGGTAAGGGCGAAACTGTTGTACGAGATAGATGAAAGTTGAGTCTATCCTTGTCTGTTTTTAGCTTTGGTGACATCAACACGAGGTAGTAACCATGTTTTTCCGTGCAGGCATTATACGCTTAGAAATGATGACATGTGATCATGATCTCTTTCTCATGATAGCTTCCATGACACAACTCAAGGACTACCACGTCTCTCATTTGAGAAGCGAATGCTCTAGTGAGCGTTTCGGAGTCGGTATGTAGCATCGGAGTGTAATGCGGGGTAGATCAACGGCACCCGGGTCGACTAACGGGCTCGATCTGGAGGTTCAAGTCGTAGTAGACGATAGTTTCTGGTTCAGGCTGGAGATGACATTGAATTGATCCATCATGTCTTACATGAGCGAGCTCTTAATACTGTAATTAGAGTCTACTAAATGAAATAGAACAGGAATTCATCATATAGACACAATCATAATACATGGTTTCACAGAGCTCGGACAGTCCGGTGTAAGGTACAGCAAGGTATCAATAAGTAAACATCAAGGCATGGAGTAGAGTAATTAACAGACCCATTCGTTGACGGGAAAGCCGCTTCCTCAACGGTCTTGCTTCCAACACTCTTTAGTGGTTGAATAGTGTAGAACTTATACCCGTAATATCTGCCGCCGTACACTACCGAAGCCATCCCCGGACTAAGACCCACGGCTATCGATCACCGTAGCTCAATTCCGCGGGGTCCTCCACTGGGATAAATGTTTAAGCCGCTCCCCTCCATCGTCATATTAACGACTGAATCTTTTTCATCTGCACCTTATTTCAATACCGGTGTTATACCAATCTCACGATACCTTGTTCTCTCCCCTCGTTCCTATCGAATTGGTTCGCTCACTGGAGTATTCAGTCATCTCCAACCTCAATTGACCTCGGCTTATGAGACCTACACTCATCTCAAGACTCAGAGCAACACCAATTGCTGCCAGAATGCCTGTTCATCATCTCATGGTTGGTACCTGGACCCCTCCAGGTGCCATCTTCACTTTTGCCTTTGACGATGAAGCTCTTACGCTCAAGCTCGTCAAGCGCACCGAGATTCCCAAGGACGAACCCATCTCATGGATGACGTTCAGTGTAAGTCATGCGCTCACTCGTTGAAAGGCATTAACTAACAGATGTTCAAAGCATGACCGCAAAGCCATCTATGGAGCTGCCATGAAGAAGTGGTCTAGCTTTGCCGTCGAGTCACCGACCGAGATAACTCACCAGGTCTCTCATACCATGGACCACGACCGTAAGTCTAAACTCCACCAAGACTATACTCGATACTGAGACTTGTTAGCCAACGCCTCTCTTGCCACGACAAATACCCGCGCTATCTTCCTCCTCGCCGCAAACAAGCCCCCCTACGCCGTCTACTGCAATCCCTTCTACGACCACGCCGGCCATGGCGCCGTCTTCACCACCGACTCTGCCACAAAGGCTCTCAAGGAGAATGTTCAGAACTACCCATACCAGCCCAACACCGGTATTCACGGCATGGTTTTTGATCCTGAGGAGGAGTACCTATACTCTGCCGACCTTCGCGCCAACAAGCTCTGGGTGCATCGTCGCCGTGGCAAAGAAAACCCTTCTCTTGATCTAGTCGGCTCCGTCGAGTGTCCTGACCACCGAGACCATCCCCGTTGGGTGGCTATGCATCCCACGGGTAACTACCTCTACGCTCTCATGGAGAAGGGCAACCGTATCTGCGAATACCTCATTGACCCGGCCACTCGTCTTCCCGTATACACCCACCGACAGTACCCCCTGATCCCGCCTGGAATCCCCGACAGATGGACGCAGTACCGCGCCGACGTGTGCGTTCTCTCTTCATCGGGCAAGTACCTGTTCGCCTCATCCCGCGCCAACTCGTTTGACCTGACGGGTTATGTCGCCGCCTTTGCTCTGTCAGACACAGGCGCCATTGAGCGTCAGATCTGCCTGAACCCTACACCTACAAGCGGTGGGCACAGTAACGCAGTTGCGCCTTGTCCCTGGAGTGATGAGTGGGTGGCTATTACGGATGATCAGGAAGGCTGGCTGGAGATTTACCGCTGGCAAGATGAGTTCCTTGCACGTGTTGCGAGGGTGAGGACGCCAGAGCCTGGATTCGGCATGAATGCCATCTGGTATGATTAATGATAGCACATACATAGCCAAAAATAAATGACAATATGAACAAAGCGAGACTTCGAAGTATGATATTCACGACAACAAACTCCAGTGTTATTACCATATATCTCACACAAAACGCCCGTTATCAGTACCACCAGTAGTCCAAATCGCTTTCAGCGTGCGCTAAGGACCAAGGTTCGCTGATATACATGCAGCAGCACTCAAATAGCCACTAGTTACCATTATTCATACAATCCAGCTTCCCTCCTTAATTCGTGCCGTTCGTTTTAGGACCGTGCCCGTTTTGGTTCTCCTCATCTTCCAGAGCTTCATTGTGATCCTCGCCCAGCAACGGTGTTCGTTCATGTCCGGCACTTCGTGCGTGGGGATGCACGTGTGGATTTGTGAATCCCATATGGGATGCTGCACGAGGAGGCAGAGGTCTTGAGCCTTCACCAGGAGGTGTCTGGTTCGTTCCAAGACCCTGCTTGATTTTGAAGAGACTTCGCTTGTTGTTACGTGGGTTGGAAGCCCGGTTAGCGGGCCCAAGACGGAGCTGGGATCGCATTTCATCCAGGCTGGCCTTAACAACAACTGGAGTTCCTTCGATACCACCATCGGATGTCCGGCGCTTCATGTGGATAGCACTCTTTGCAGCATTATGGAATCCTCCCTCATAGTTACTGTGGAAAGAAGCGGTCTCGATGTTAGGTGTCTCGTCGTGTTCGCCAACATCGACGAGAATCGCGGCGTCGGGGGCCTTTTTGCTGGCGACAGCAGCCGCGGCGGCAGCACTAGCTTGAAGTCGGCGAGCTCGGGGCGCAGGAGTAAGGCGTCGGATAGCCTTGTGAACATCGACATAGACATCGGATTCGTCAACAATTTCCCTAGTTGGTCAGCAATATTCCCTTGCGATTTGTCAGAGGATCTACTCACTCTCCAATCAGCTCCTCAATCACATCTTCCAGAGTAACGACACCCAAGGCGCCATGGTCTGAACCAGGGAACTCTGATACGAGCACCATGTGGGACTTGCCCTCCTGGAAGAAATTGATGATATCCAAGCAGCTTGTCTCGGGACGGGTTTCGACAATGGCGCCCAAAGGCACCTCGCGAACAGGAATCCTATCCTCAGGATCGTATGTAATAAGAGTCTTAACGAGGAGCATGCCAACAAAGTCCATGTGGTTTCCGGAGCGGTAGATGGGGATTCGCGAATATCCAGAGGACAAGATATCATCCATAGTCTTCTCGTCGAGGATATGGTCTTCGGCCAGTGTATAAACATCGGAGATGGGTGTCATGACTTCAGCGACAGGCTTATCCTTCAAGTCCAGAACGGCTGTGATGATGGTGACCTCGTCCTGGTTCAACCGTTCGGAGAGCTCGCCCAGAGACTTGTGAAGGGTGACAAGCGTCTTGAGGCCACTCTTCTTGTACAAGGTGCCATGATCTTCACCCAAAATCCAGTCGAGGAGCTTCGCAATGGGCCAAGAGACGGGACCGGTAATGTACATGAGAAGAAGCACCGGCGTCGACATATATCCGCCGATAGGAAGGCCAAATCGGACACAGATTGACTGAGGAACAATCTCGCCAAAAATGACTACCACAGTTAGTAGTGCCCAGATTCAAAGTCAATTTCGAACGTACCAATCAGTACGGTACTACCGACAACGGCAGCAACACCTCCGCCAAGAGTTCGGTCCAAGACAACTGGTAGCGACTCGTTGACAATGACGTTAGACAGTAGCAAAGTGACTAGAACCCAATGCTTTCCTCGATTCAACAATTTCAGTACCCGATTCGCGTTCTTAGACTGCGATTCTGAGGGATCGCCCGATAAAACCTGGAGGTAAATGCTGTCCTGTCCCATCAGGCTGCAAAGGTCAGCATGCATCGCGTGTTGCCAAGAGGGAGGGGAACTTGCGCAATTGTCAATCCAGCAAAGGCACCACCAAGAAGCACAAGAACCATTGAAGCAACAGCGAGAACCCAGAGGCTGGTACCGCCCTCTTCTTCGTCTCCATGATGACCCTTGGAATCAATTGGAAAGGCTGAAACAGCCGTCAAGCTGGCACCGAAGACTCGGCCCATGCCGATCACAGCCGGCCGTATCGCGCCGGAGTATCGCGATGCTTGTGTCATCGTGAAGGGTTAAATAAATCGAGTGTCGTCTGTGATGATCTGTCTCGTCGCCGAGAGGTGGAGCGGGAAGACCGCGAGAGTCGGTTGTTGTCGAAGATAAAGTCAGTCAAACTCAGTTGGACGCGTTCGAGGAAGGTAATCAATCTCCGACAGCCAAGCTTCCACGATAACGACCGGAATGTGGCTGAGACAGGGGTGCGCTGTATATAGGTACAAATTGAAAATGTCACGGAAATACTGTCGCGTGAATAAGAAAATGATCTTCCAATTGAAGTCGTCTCGTCGATATTCGACCTTTCGCACCCAAGGCGAGTTTGGGTTTGGTGATGAAGAAGTCGACGAGCGAGGCGAAAGAAGTGGGACGAACGGGTTTGAATTAGCTACCTCATCCCTTCCCATCCATGGATCATATATGGATCATTCTACCGCGAGAACATGTCAAGCCGATGGATGACGCCAATCCTTGGAAGAGCAGGGTGGATATGATTGGTGGAGTCCATTTTAGGCCAGGGCCAGGAGCCGGATGCATACAGCACAGGCCACTCAAGCTGGGGGTTACAGCAGCTAAGGAGCACTATGATGCCCTAATTTTGCAGCTAACGCCGAATGAAGTCATTCACCAGAGGATCGTGAGTTTATGGTCACACAATTCATCGACCGTTTTTTGTTTGTTTTCGTAGCAACCAAGGATTGGAATGTGTTTCATCTCTAATTTGACATTATCCGATGTTGTAGGTAACCAAGTAGCCAGTAGCCTCACTCAATCTGGTTGATGTGAATCTTTTCAACAACAATGGAACCTCACAACTTGACTAGACTCACGTCAAGTACACCCTCAGAGTTATTCAACCCCTCCAGAACTTCGTTACTTACCGGCCCGAGCACACCAAGAATCATCAATGCCTCGTTACCCTTTGGGTCAGGTGGAGTATCAGCTCCTCTTGTAGCCTCGGGATCCAGACTTGCCACTTGCATGAACTTGATGTTGATTCCGTGCTTACCGAGCACCATTCCGACTCCTCCAATCTTGCCTGGCTCATCGTAGTTATGTAGGATGATGAGCGTTCCTTCTGGCGTAAAGACGCCGTTGAACCGGTCCAGCTTGGAGATGAAGACTTGCTCGTCACTTGCGTAGCCTTCAATCACCTGCTCACTGCTGTTGCTGCCCGCCTGATAAGACCGCAGTGTCACCAAGTTGGCGTACGCAGAGGGTGAATCGCCTGAGTGAGTCTCGCTGATAACAATGCCCTTTTCTTTTGCGATCAACGCTGCGTTGACCATGTTGATGTGTGAGTCACTAAACGACGACACCAAGCCCTTGACCAAAGCAGCGAACAGTGGCTTGGTGTTGGGCATGCTGGCCAAATCGCCATGATAGATAAGCTCAAATCGACGACCTCCTATCATGCCTCCTTTGCTGCGCACAAAATGTTGTGTGTAGAGACGGCCCATCTTCTCGACGAGTTGCACTGACGGCTGCAGTTTGCGGTACTCTTCCGGCATGATGATAGGGGCGTTGACGGCGCTGGTAGGGAGACCACCCTGGAGGATCTCGAGGACTTGCTTACAGACATCCATCGACACGTTCTCTTGTGCTTCAACTGTCGAAGCCCCCAGATGCGGTGTTGCCACAACCTTAGGGTGCTTGCTGAGCTTCGCCGCTGTTGAGTCTGCCACCAAAGGTTCTGAAGACCAGACGTCGATGCCCGCTCCTGCGATCCATCCTTCGTCCAGCGCCTTGGTCAAGGCTTCTTCATTATACACGCCGCCACGAGCAACATTAAGCACGCGGGCCGTCTTCTTCATCTTCTTGAACTCCTCCTCGCCGACCAGATCTAACGTTGTAGCCAGAAGAGGCGTGTGGATGGTCAAAAAGTCCACGACAGGGAGCAGGTCCTGCAGTCCAGGAACAAGCTCTACACCAGTTTGACGAGCAATATCGGTGCTCGCATAGGGGTCGACGGCCATGACTGTCATTCCGAGGCCCTTAGCCATGCGGGCAACGTTCATGCCAACCTTGCCTAGACCGATGATGCCGAGTGTCTTTCGACCAACCTCGACGCCCACGAGCTTGCTTCGTTCCCAGCGGCCATCTTTTACACTGCTATCTGCCTGGCCCACGTTGCGAGCTGTTGTCAGGAGAAGTGCAATGGTGTGCTCTGCTGCAGCAAGGATGTTGCCTGAGGGAGAGTTCACAACAATGACACCCTGTGTACTTGCAGCAGGGACGTCGATGTTGTCTACACCAACACCAGCCCGAGCAACAACTCTGAGCTTGCGTCCAGCTTGTACAACTTCGGCCGTAACCTGCGTCTCGGAGCGTACAATCAAGCCATGGTAGTTGGGAATCAAGTTGATGAGCTCCGCGGGCGATAAGCCTTTGCGATTGTCAACGTCGAAGTGAGGGGTGAGCAGGGCCAATCCGTCCGGAGATACTTTCTCAGGGACGAGTATCCTAGGACGGTTTGAGTTCCCACTGGACGGTGTATCAAAAGTAGCTGAGGGAGTCATGGTGAGTTGAACGGTATATTGAAGTTACTTGCAGAGACAGTGTGTATTCTAAGAAACTCAAGTGAGAGGGCGACGGACCGGTATAAGTAAGTCGAGATGACGTTCCCTCTCCGCCTTTGTCCTCTGTGAGACAGATAACCGCCACCCGCTCTTTTGTTGCCCAATCCCAATGGCCCAGTTCAGCCTTGATCACCGTTTTCAAAGTAAAAGTCCTTAATAAGTACTATCAGACTGAATGCAGAGGCCCGTCCCCATGCAAGCACCCCACGGGCATAGTGTTCGCGAACGCGGGGGTAGTTCCCTCTGCGCGCGTAAACGCATAGAGAGAGATTGCTGCGCAAGACGATCAATGCTACAGTACGGTAAAACAGGTAGTGGCGGGGCAACGAGCAGGTAACCATCAATGTCCATAGCAATGGGGAAAAGAGAGAGCTTGGGGTGTGGCACACGAATCTCAGCCTGAAGCTGCAACCCCTCACTTCTCCATGTTTAACTACTGCAAGCCACGGGCCGTCGTGGGGTACGTTTGGTTGGAGATGCATGCCAGTGCCACAACTGTAATCCTCCCGCTTATCCCGGCCAAAGAGCTCAGAGCCTAGAAAGCCTGCTGGTTCATGTTGGTTGATGCATGTTCTGAGATAACATGCTCGATCTTAAGGTACCTACTTAAGAGGGCACCAATTCTAGATGAATAACTTCACCAATATCTATAAGTTGGTATAAGATTTATGAGGCATTAGAGACTGTCCTAGCTGAGAAATAATTCCATATCCTACAGACGTAGTATGACCATCAGGGTGTAGAAACAGCAATCTATTGCATAATAAATCCAGGACTGTTTCCACAAGGCATGTTTTGAGATGTAAGAGATCAGCGCCGTTGTCCTGAGTGCTTTTGAACAATGCTTGTGGTCTACCGGTATATCTCGATCAACTTCATATCTCATCCTCTTTCGAGGGTTACGCCACGTTTTCTTACAAACTCTCTTCGGGTACGCTTGCCAATTCCTGAGTAAGTATATTTTTAGATACTCTAGTCCATCAGTTACATGTATGTGCTTTGAGCATTAGATACTCAATGTTTGTACGACTAGAAGTTTTCGTTGCCAGAGAACTTCTCATTCTGCACAACCTCAACCCAGTAACCATCGGGATCAAGCAAAAAGGCCACGTTCTTCATGCGTCCGTCTGTAAGTCTCTTCTTCCAGCGAACGTTCAAATCCTCGAATCGCTTGCAAGCAGCGTCGATGTTGTCAACCGAGATGCCTAACTTGTCAGCTTGGTACATATCCATCTATACACTAATTAACTCACAGATGTGGCCAAAACCCTGAGGCTCGCTGTTGCCGTCATGGTAGCTAAAGTTCTCGTCCTTCTCCGTGCCGTAGTTCCACGTCAACTCGAGGAGGCCCTCTCGGTGGGTGATTGTGTTCTCATCTTGACCCTCAGGGAAGGGATGGTCACCAGGGTAGCCAAGGAAGTAGAGGTTGAAGCCGGCCTCCTTGTTCTCTAGGGTGCGCAGTCGGGACATGCCGAGGACATCCTGGTAGTACTTCAGGGACTTTTCAGCGTCCTTAACGCGAAGCATGGTGTGGTTCTGACACATTAGTTGCATATTCGAAGACAAACTAGGGAAGGGGTGCAAACCATGGTATAGGTTGACACATCAGTCTCCTTCACGTCTTCAGTCTGCTTATAGTCATTTCGGGCAACGACCTCGACCCAGTAGTCATCGGGGTCAAGCACAAAGGCGATGTTTCGCATACGGCCGTCACTAAGCTTCTTTTGGAACTTGTATCCAGCATCCTCAATTCGCTGGCAGGCGGCCTGGATGTTGTCGACCGCAATACAGGTGTGACCAAAACCTCGATGAGGCTCCTTGTTACCGTTGTTCACCTTGTACTCAGTATCATCCTCAGTGCCATAGTTGTGGGTCAACTCGATCAGTCCTTGTCTATCAAAGGCACTCTTGTTGTGTGAGAGGGCCTTTGGAGAGTCATAACCGAAGAAGTACAGGTCAAACTTGTTGTCGGGAAATTCAAGCTTCTTCACAAGGCTCATTCCAAGGAACTCGTAGAATTTAGCTATGTTTATGTCAGTATGAACCAAAATACTTAGATAAAGTAAGGTTGAAGCATAGAGTGAGGCTAGACGCTCAAGGTTGGTGTGGACATCAAGGTATCTGCAACATACCGGATGCCTTAGGATCCTTGACTCGAATCCTAATCTAATTAGCTGCTGCAATGTTTCATCGGGGATATATATAGCAGATCTGCACTTACATCGAGTGGTTGAACTTGTAGTTCTGGGTGTCTGTAGTGGAAGCCATGGTAACCAATCTTGCTTGTTCAGCGATAGCAGGAACGCGAGGAACAGTGGGTCTGGTTAAAAAGTTTTGAATGGATTTGATGCGCTGTGCTGCTCTTGCAAAGCTCATTGAGATTTCTCAAGCGGATTGTGAGTCTATGAAAGTTATCGTGTTTCTGACAATGATGCAGAAACTGTGATGTCGAAGTTGCCCCTCCCACTCCACTTTAGGTCTGACGTCAATGCACCGAATGCCGTCTGGAAAGGGAATATATTATGGATGACTATCAACAACGTCACACAATTTTGTATGTCATTACAACAATTACGTGGTCATAGTATTACATGAGTAGCATGAGAATTAGGGATGCCTCTAGACGTGTCCAATTTGTCACCTTGCGTAGTGTAGGGTAGCTGATCATCAACCGGCTACGGGCAGCCTTTAACTGGTAATATGGTATGCATAAGTAAATAACAAAGCTTGGTATAGTCTGGGGCAGATAACTGCTTTCTTGTTAAGAAGTTGGAAGGGGACCGCGGTGTTCTTCACTGCAATTTTGACACACGCCGAACCTACCGGTACTCACTCTGGAGTATTTCGCCCAGTTGTCAAAAACAAAGCGAAATCATTGGCCAAGATTTCATTGCAACGTTAGCCCACGGTCGACGATGCCTATTCTCTTTCTTGTAAGACAACATTGTCCTTATCCCCCTTTGACACGTTAGGATTCGCTTTGTGGATTTCGCTCTCTGATTTAGTGACTGAATAAAAATGTCGTCTTTGTCATAGGGAATCGGTATGATACGCATAAGCATAGAGGGAAGAGTCATTACGTTTGTGGGTAAGGCTTGGTGAATATGTCGTCAGCGAACCAACTGCCGTATCCCTCCACCCACGTGGAAGGACATCTATTTCAAGATGTATTTCTAGTTCTGGAGTTTACTATGGGTACGTTAACCAGTAAGTTTGCTTGTTGCGTACTATGGATAATCATCATGAGTCCTCCACTGTTAGGCGTATTTACCTTATTCGTGTATACATCTTGAAGAGCAGGCTGAAAACACAAAAATTGATCCTTTATCGATGCACAATTTGTCTAGATACAGCAGAAACATCCAACAACTGCTGCAATCCGTATACGTCGACTAGTGGTTGAATGTTTCATTGCTGACGCTGATGGCGCTTTGCGGGGCCGTCCTCAGCCGCCAACAGCCTGTGGGACTAAATTAGCGGCCAAACCTAAAAGAGATCGGTTTCTATTTACTCTGGTGCTGTAGCCGCCCACTCGTCGCATTACCTCGCGTTCTTCCACTTTGCATCCCGTCATTTAAGATTCCTACGTCAAACACTTTACCAATATCGGAGCATGTGATGCCATGATAATTCTACCTGCTACTATACCTATTGCGCCTTGATCAACGTTACGATCAGGGTCAGCAATAGTGACCTTCGACTCGAACCTATAATTGCAACCCATTTACCATCATGGATCGTTTTCGAAATATTGCGACTGAATACGATGGTTCGGCCATTATGGATGATATCAAGGCCCCTGAGGACCAGGCAGGCGCCGATTCATCTAGGAACCAGGGTCGGTCGCCCTTGACCAAGACACGGTCCATGTCGGATGGAGGAGGAACTCCCTCTCGACTTTCTCCCTCACCACGCATTGTCGAGGCATCTCGCCGAACCTCGAAAGACGACAGCAGCATCCCAACTCCTCAGCCCGTGACGCCTCGTCGTCCACAATTCTCAAATCGTGGCTTTTCGATACAGATGCCCCCTCGGGAGTTCACTCCACCCCCCGCGAATTCATACGTCAAACCCGCTCCCTTATCACCTAAACTCGATCACTCCCAAATATACGCATCCCCGACAAACATACTCCCTCGTCGATCTCGCGGCCTCGACTTCTCTCGCGCCGCTACTAGTCTACATCACTCAACCCTCGCCGAGCAATCTTCACCCGACTCATCGCCCACCGCTGGTGGTCGGGCGATGAACATACCGAGCCGAAGGAGTCATTATGCAGGACCGGAGCAAACGTCGACATCTCTTTGGTCCGTCATGGGCAATCAGGAAAAGATGCACATCAGCAGCTCGCTTGGTAGCCAGGCGATAGGTTCTGATTCGTCCAGCAGTTCTGATGACGATGAACTGATGGACGAGGATATGGATGAGACATACGTAACAACTCCGCAAGTCAACAAGATTGGTCCAATTCTCGGGCCTCAAGGGTCTGGTGGGACCTTTGGGTCCCCTGCAATGAGCAGCCTCATGAGTTTTCAGCAGCGACAAAGACCCCGCAAACAGGCCAAGAAGAAGGCTCGCGGGTCTTTGGGATTGGGGTTTAGTGGTGCATCTTTGTCAAAGTCACCACCAACCAATTCTGGACGAGCTCGACGCGAGAGCATCAGTTGGCAGGCAAACCAATTGCATATATCGGGTGCAGATTCTGATGAGGCACGAGCAATGGGCGATGTTGACGGGATTGGGGATGGTCAGCGCAATGTCATTCGGCGGGTTGTGACGCGGCGGGGAAATCTTTTGGTAAGCTGATTCTTGTCAATCAACATTATGAACACGCGACTAATACTATGTAGCCCAAGACCAAAACCTTTGCACGTATTCGTGCTGCGCTCATGGAGGAGAGCACCCCGGCCGAGTCTGAATTTCGTCGAGAGGCCGAAGTTGTTAAGCAAGTCCGCGATTGTGACATGGAGCTTGAACCCAGAATACCGCAACCGCCTGCCGACTCGACACAAACCACGACGGCCCCTTCTTCACCCAACTTGACCCAACAAGAGGGTCTGAACGATGTTCCTGAAGACGACATCATGGGTGATATAGCCATGGGCCTTTCCAGCAGCTTTAAGCAACATGCTATCAAGAACTCAAAGGGCAAAACATTCTGGGACACCTTTTCCGAGTCAAGCAGCACTGGCGGTGCAAGGACCACACCGCCTCCCGCCGCCTTTCTTCCACGGGGCTCATCCTCAGGTATCAGCGAGGACGTGGCGATGGACTCACCGTCAGTTGGTGGAGCTACTGTAAGTGCACCCTTGTCCAGCCAGGAAAACAATAACCTAACGTCCAAGGCTCCGCAGAATGGCAGCGCGCAACCACCCAGTGCTGCAGAAATCACCCGAAGAATCAATAGTAAACGTCGACGTGATGATGATTTCGACCCTGTTAGCTTCAAGCGTCGAGCGGTCAGCCCTGGCATGAGCGTACACAACTCTCCAGTTACGCAGAGCCCACGTCAACGAGACGGCATGTCATGGGGTTCTCGCCCCGGTAGCAACGGCGGCGACAAGGCCGGCAGTAGTGCTCCAAGTGAGGCTGGTAGTACACCAGGAAATATATCTGGTAGCAG
The DNA here is from genome assembly GCA_014822085.1 of Fusarium stilboides. Taxonomy (NCBI): domain Eukaryota; kingdom Fungi; phylum Ascomycota; class Sordariomycetes; order Hypocreales; family Nectriaceae; genus Fusarium; species Fusarium stilboides. Next base: position 18,842 of record JAASAY010000043.1, read on the forward strand.
CTCTGGGGCTGGAAGACTAAATAGCAAAGGTCGGGTTGGTTTCCAGGGGATGATTGATACTCATGATGGCATTATGCGTATGAGTATCGAGTAGTCGGCCGGGTTTGTTGCAGAAATATTTTATTGTTTTGAAGCATTCATGCCACTTATTGGACCGCGGAACTAAAAGCATATGGAGGCGTTATGGGCTATGGAGTTATTCAGTGGAAGGACTGGTCCGGGATCATAGAATATCCAGCCTTCCAAAGCGGCTTTCTTTTATTAATACCCTTAACTTGAGCAAAAAAATACTATGCATTATCAATGCCTCTCATCATATAAATGTCGTCCCTGTATAGACAAACCCCAACGCCGAATAATAGAGCCTGACGCTCATTGCCCCCTCTTTATCCCTCATATAAACAAATCCCAACTCCGTCTATGCCGTTTCGCTGGTACCAAATGCGCTGTCGTCACTCAACACCCACGCCCTCCTCTGGAACAGTGAGCGTACCCAGCTTGTCGTCAAGCCAACGCGCAAGCTCAGCAGCATGACGACGAAGGGCAGCTACAGCAGCAGCTGAGCCTGTGGTGCTCTCAAGACTAGCTGTTGTTTGCGCGCCAGTGCTCAGAATACTATCCGCCCCATCGGGACTGCCAACATGCGGTGACTCGCCAGCTGGAACGTGAAGATCATGCACATTAGGTGTGCCGTGCTCTGCCGCATCCGGGTTGGCGGGCCCGACACAGACGAAGAGCAGACCGCACTTCAATCTGCGGATGACAACCGTGCCGCTAGTGAGCTGAACCGTAACAGTAGCGGGCTTGATGCCCCTTCCCTTGCCAGACTTGTGCGAGTCGAGCTGCTGGCTCTGCGACAGATGATCCGTCTCGTCGTCCAACTCATCCTCCTCAGGTGGGGAGCTTCCCATAAGATCGGGCGTACGTGAGCCCGGTAGAGAAGCCGCAAGGGCTGGCGCAGAGGTGGAATGTATCGCGAGAAGGGACGCAGCGACGGTGGCATGTGTTCGCAGAGCGGCGACGGGATGAGGGCTCGCGTGGGCGAGGAGCTTGCCGTGGGGGCTTGTGAGGAGCAGTGTGGGCAGCTGGGGTGTTCGGTTCGCGTTCAGAAAGGCCGTAAGGCGCTTTGTAAGGAGGAGAGGAGGCGTTGGGTGCGAGATGGACATGGCGAAGTGAAGGGTCTGTGAAGGGTCTCGGCAGTTGATAAGGTCGAAGCTTGAAGGTTTGTTGAGTAGAATTTTCGGGGTTCAGCGAGCGACGTGAATCTTCTCTGGGAGAAGAAATATGGCGTTACAGTGTCGTTCAAGAATGGGCAGATGCTCTCTGTGTCTGTTATGCGAAGGATCGAAGCTTTGACGATTGTTGAGGTGGGATGGGGAAACGGCTCAGGTCGGTCCAGCCCAAGTCCAGCTTCTTCGATGGCGGGGCCCGTGATTCTGAGCGGGTGCTGTTACCGGGTGAAGTGGGGTGCTTGTGACTGTGGGTTACAGTGGCTGATTTAACCTCATTGGCTGCGCGGACTTGAGATGCGTCGTGTAAGATCATTGGCTGTTTGGGTAATACGCTGAAGCCTCGCTATTAATGACGAGATGATGATTGCGTTTCGAGAGTAAAACAAAGTATATTTGCTCAAACTATGAGAGAAACCAAGTAGAGTAGTATCGATTCGGGTCTTAGTCAACTTAAAAGTCTGAGACAGACGATATAGACACGTCTGATGCAGACATGTTACGTATGCTTGGATGCTTCCTGATATGCTCTTTCCAGACAACATCGAACAACCTCGCAGCCATATCATCCTCGATATCGACATAGTCTCTTCCCTCTTCCGTATCTTTCTTCCATTCACGATATGCGTCTTCTACGACCTCGGCAAAGTCTACCATTCGTATCCATGGATTTCGTTTCTCTTGAGGGTCATAGACGAGCAGATCCTTGACGATAGTGCGCAGCATTTTGGTATAACGCGATCGAGCAATGTACGAGTGAATGTTGATTTGAAGCTCTGAGCAATGGTGCTCAGGAGGACATTCCGGCCACCGTGAAAACTCTTCCCCACAAGCATCTTCGGTCAAATGCTTGCAGCCGCCAAGAGGACAGTCGCATCCTTCCGCTGCGGCCTTGTTCTCGAGACACCCATTTGCCTTGCAGAAGGTGACATGCGAACAGCCGCATTTGTCACAACAGTAGGAAGCTGCCTGGCCAGTCATCATGGTGAAGACGGTAGCCCCTACAGACCACATCTCATCCCCGAGGGTATAAGCACGCTCTCCCTATAAGATGTCAGTGAGTTATATACACTTCGAGAGGGACGAATTACCTCTGAAATGTTTTCCGGATTTGCTTCGAAAGCCTCACGAATATCGTCCAGCCGACCAATTCCTTCCCGAGACGCCAACGCCATTCCGTGTGAAGAACTGGTTGCGCCATAAAACCTGGATTGAGCATCAACAGCATGGCATGTGACGGCCGCGTTGCTGAAATCACCCAATTTACACTGGCCGTAAGTCTCAGTACCGCGAGGATGCTGGAACCAAATATTCTTGGGCTCAATACCACGATGCAGAATCGGAAACCAATCCTGATCGATAGACACCCAAGGCTTCTTGAATCTGGCAACTGGGTTATCCTCTGGGTAGAAGAGTCGCTTGCCGTCATGCAGGTAAGTCACTGCGCGGGTCAACGAACGAAGGACGTGCCAGCAAAGAGACTCCGGCAAATAATAAGAAGAACTCTCAGAGGGATACTGGCGAAAGAGGGCACTGAGGTTGCCGGCATCGCCAAAGTCCCAGACGAGCAACTGTACATTATTGCCCTGAGCAATATCTGGTTTTGTCGATTTAGTGAAAAGATGATGCTCAATGATGCCGGCGATCGAGATGAGGTTCTCGTGATTGAGAATCTGACGGATGGTGTATGCTTGGTTGTGCTTCGATAGGAGTCGATTAAGGGCATCGGCTTCCTGACGATTCTCTGCAGGATCGACAGTGTCGTCGAGTTGTACACCAAACGGGCTGCTAGGACTGGCGAGGTATTGCTCACCGCGCGGATCTCCTTGTCTAGTGACGATCCAGACATTGTCCGCAAGTTTCTTCAAGATCTTGAATACGGGCTCTTCATCTTCACCCGCGGCCTCGCGGGTCGAATCAAGATTTGGCGATCGCTTAGGATTCATGGCGGCGACGATGTTGATGGTTGTTCACTCAAGCAGTGAGATAATCCGTAGGTTTAAGTGGCATTCATGTCAGTAACTGGTCTCTTCAAACTAGGTAAACTGATATCTAAATACCCAGAGAACAAAGGATATTACTCCGCCACATGTTGAATGATGCATTGCTCACCTCAATTCTTTGTCCGGTGTAAGTGAGATGCCATTTGCGCCATCAGAACAAAGACCACGGTCGGTCAGTCAGTCAGTCATAGCTCTGCGAAGACGAGCAGCAATACATCGTTCTCATATTTATGATCACCACTTGAACGACCTATTTTAAAATTGTTTCGAACAAAGAAATAGCCCATAACTGTGTGTGAGTGTAACATCGGATTAAACGCCCAGGCCGCAGTGACCAGCTACCAGCTTTTCAAGTATCTTTTCAGGCAATGAGTGTAGCCCGGAGCTAATATTGTTATGGTTTCAAAAGAAGCTGGCGATCAAGGCGGGTTGGGTTGCAGAAGAACACTGATCGTCAGGGTGCTTCTCCTCCCTGGCTCATGTGATGTTGAACCGGAAATGAAGATTTACACGTTTATCAACCAAAATCCCGAGGACCCAAGATTGCGACCGCCTCCGGCTTTGTGTGCCACAAGCTCTCATGTTTGCGGCATGGATTGACGCGGGGGAGGCAACCAGAATATTAGCATGTTTCACCCATTCGAGGGACCATGAGATTTGCGGGATTCGTTGTGATGCAACCACCCTGAAACTGTCGGGAGCACCGACCGTGTTCCATTTCAATGCGTGTCCACGCTGCGCAATGTTTGTTATTTACCTATTGCCGCTGAGATAAATGTAAAATAGACCGTAAAGTGGCGCGACAATGAAAAGAAAGAAAACACGCAAGCTGGCGGTTAATCGCGCTGGTTCGCCTATCTTGGTCTGGCGCTGAGGGATTGGATGAGGTGCGTTCTTTGATCTCGTAAATTCCGGCTGGCGGTTGGAGGACAAAGAAACCAGCCACTGACAGAAAAGGAATGGATGGATGCCAGCGGCAACAGGGATTTATGGAGAAGACAGAGGCAATATGCTCAAAGCCATTGAGATATTGCTGACAGCGACCGTCTACCGCGGCGCATATACAACAGAGCCAATCAATGGGTATTGTCGTTCCCTGAAGATAATCGCTCTCAAACGACCCCTTCCAACATTGAGCGTTTGGTACCTGCAGGTAATCGCGCCACTAGAGGGCAGGCACGGCAGGGTTTCACCTGCCATATTGATCTCCGCTCCTTCCTGTTTGAAGTCATGTTCGCGCAGTGCAAGTGCAGTGTGCGATTTGACTTCCGTCCAATCCCTGTCCCTTCCACTTTCATTTGAAACCTCTCCATTCCCGTCTCATTCAGTTCCAGACTCTCTTCATTCATCTTCCAGCCTGCTTCTGCTATTGCTATTGTTCTTAGTACTGTTATTACTGTTGCTATTGTTACAGCCTTGACGGCTTTTTTCTTGGTTTAAACACAATCTCTTGTCGGTTTCGTCACTCTTTCATTCCGTTCAATACGATCTCGAACAATACTCCTCATTCAGCCACCGATTATATACCCATTTACTTACCTACCCATCTATCATCTCTTGTTCTTTGTTGAGAACGACCATTTGACGATCACGTACACCTTGTTTAAGATATTTTCTTGAATCTTTTGGCTTTTCTGCGCGACTCTACCGACCTTATCTACGGTATCGCCAACGACATGTGTTCGACTTCATACTAAGAATTCACTCATTCGCGCACCGGTTGCAGCACAAACTATCACGATCGCTTACTTTCACACAACTTTTCAATTTTGTGTTACTCCTGCTCTGGATAGCAGCGCATTCATCCTTCGCAGGCGAAGTTCGACTACGACGTCTTGTCACTTTTCAGTACTGATACCCGCCGGCCACTTTTCTTCATTTACGATACCCTTAACGGGCCGTCATTCGTTGTTTCATCATGGTTTGCTGTTTCGGTAATCGGAAGAAGCAGATCGTGGGGGTTGCTGACCAAAAATGGGAATATATCAATCTTCGCGACTTTAAGAGTAGAGGATGCGGCACCGTTTTCGCTTATATCTACCTCTGGCTTATGCTTCTCGTTTCGGTTGCTGTCTATGTTGTTGACAGCTTTACCGCCGTGAACTTGCTTGCCTTCGATCGATGGTCTTCGAAGATTGACCCTGCCATCTCCTTCGATGTCTCGAAATGGATCTTCTCTATCTGTATCATTCTTTCGTTCATAAACCTGGCTTACGAAGGTTTCCGTGCTATTCGTGTTATCAGAAGGGGCAATGTTGCGGAATGTTATCTGGATAGTCTTGCTGTCCGATGGGAATCAATTCGTCTTGGCTCTCAGGGATGGAAGAGGTTCCTCGTCTTTGCTGAACTTACAAAGAGTAAAGAAGGGGCACAGTACATTGCCCTTTTTACATACTTCAGCTTCCAGTGTAAGTCAAGGTGATCATTCAGCTGTTCTTCACTGACTTATGTAGCCTGGATTCGTGTGATCATATGCTCAGGTCCGCGTCAGGTGCTCAACGTCTTTACGCTTAAGTCAGTGTATGAGGCAAAATTGACACCCACCGCAGACAATGTTGGCGAGTCTATTGCTAAATTCTTCGAAAACATCAAAATCCTTGCCGAAGAAGATTACCAACAGGCTCTGATTCTTTCCGGCATGTGTTTCACTGTCGTGATCTGGGTATTTTCCGCGCTGTTTCTCCTCGCTGCAGTTCTTTTCTGGGTCTTCTTCCTTTATCACTGGATTCCCGCTGCGGATGGAGGCCTTTCCGGATATTGTGAGCGCAAGGTTACCAAAACCTTGATGAAGATTGTTACCAAGACAGTCAACAAAGCTCTGGCTAGGGAGGAAGCCAACAGACTCAGGGCCGAGGCCAAAGAAGCCAAAAAGAATGGCGAGAAGCCTCGTTTTGAACGAACTGCTACTCTACCGACATTGCCAAACATTGGCTCAGTCAGCAAGACAGATCATATGCCTATGCTCAACCGTAATGATACTATGGCAACACTACCGCCTTATACTTCACGGCCAGGAACCCCAGGTGGGATGGAAAACGGCGCTGCACGTTCAGAACGACCTGTACTATCAAGACAAGGCACTACGACATCCATTTCAAGCTACGCCTCTCGTGCGACTTCGAAGGCTAATGGCTATGGACGACTTGCATCTCCTGTGCCTGAGGTACCTCCTCTGAACTATGAGGACCACTCCCAGCCACAGTCTACGACAACCTTGCATGGAACCTACGGTCAATATCCTCCAAATCACATGATGGATTCGATGTCTTCTCTTCCGGGCCGCTTTACAGAAAGCCCTGGTCCTATGCATGATAGTGCGCCGCCCTTTCCTCCTCCGGCCCGCGCGCCTAGTGCGCGTCCGATGGATAGCTATTCCCAGCCCATGGGAACATTTACAACGGTGCAAGCAAATTCCGGCTCGAGAGGATACCAGGCCTACAATCCCGGGAGCCGCATGGGCTCTACACCTTCCGTGAATGCCTATCAAGGCGGAGCAGCGACACAACGGCCGCTGCATCCTCCAGCACGCAGTGCCACAGGACCGATACCTTTCCGAGAGCCACCCATGAGAAACCTAACCAACCCAATACCGCCTCGTCCATCAACTACAAGGCCAGACAGGGCTCCTCCTTACAATTATGATGTTGAGTTGCAAAGAGGAAGGGACTATTGGTGAACAATTGATTATGTCACAATAAGTTGGGCTTATTAATGACTTACGAATCGGGTGCCGATGTTTGTATGTAGCGTGGTTATATAAGACAAGACAATTAAAAAGATGCATCGTCATATTTGGAATTGAACAAAAGCTTGATTTTCAATGCTGCTCGGCTTTGCCGCTTGATGGCACCCTGGTAGTGCTGATGTTGTGGGCGACACGGCGCCGTCATCAACTACGCCCTTTGAGCGAAAATCATGGTCGATGATTTGTCACTAAATGAAACTCAACTTGCGTGATGCCACGCCTTGATTACATATAATTGACTAGGTTTAGGGCTTTTTAAAGACAACATGACCAGTGTGTTGCTTCTAAACCTCCTCACAATCAGTCTTGTATGGTGCTTCCAATGCTCGTTCAACAGTCTATTGCTTCAATCTTACGGGCTCTTCATTAACGACAAGATGCCTTCCGTGATATCAGAATTCCACGAAGGCGAGCGGGCCATGCAACAGCAGCTGAAGGTCCCAAACCGAGGAAACCCAACTTTTTCTGGTTTAGCAGCACATTATGGGGTGCGAGTGATGCAGTCTCCGTTGGTCGCCCTAGGAACACTCGACAACGAGGGTCGACCGTGGACTACAGTCTGGGGCGGAGAGCGTGGCTTCGCAAGGCCAGTAGCTGAAGGCGTACTCGCATTCAACAGCTCAGTCGATACCCGCCATGACCCGGTCTTCAAAGCTCTCTGGGATGGTATTGATGATGAGGGCGTGCAGCAAGGCGTCATCAACAGACCCAATGGCGGCGAAGGAAAGGGAATGTCGGGGTTGTCAATTGATCTCGAGACCAGAGACCGAGTGAAATTGGCAGGAAATATGATTGCTGGTGCCACTGTTGATGGAGGCAAGACAGTTCAGATGGCAATGGCTGTGACCGAGAGTCTGGGCAACTGTCCCAAATATCTCAACAAGAAGGACATTGTACCCAACGACATGGCACCAGAGCTCGTCTCAGAAGAACTTCCTTTATCACAAGAGGCCCTGGACTTGATTGCAGCGGCTGATATGTTCTTCCTATCCAGCACAAATGGAAAAACCATGGATACGAATCATCGTGGAGGAAGTCCTGGGTTCATAAGAGTTATCAAGAATGAGGAGAATGAATTGGACTTGATATATCCAGAATGTAAGTCTAACAAGCCCCTACATGTACATATAGCGTGAGCTAACGATTCATTAGTCTCGGGAAACAGATTATACCAGACGCTGGGTAACTTCAAGGTCAACCCTCTGGTGGGCCTCACAATCCCAGATTACAACACCGCCAATGTCCTTTACCTCACAGGAAGCGCCTCGGTGCTTGTCGGAGAGGAAGCTTCCTCTCTGCTCGCAAGAACCAATCTCGCCGTCAAAATCTCAATCACTTCTGCCAAATTCGTCAAGTCTGGTCTTCCTTTCCGCGGTTCTCTGGGCGAGTATTCGCCTTATAACCCACCTGTTCGCCAGTTACTCTCAGAACACGACTCACACATTGGCGCTGCATCCTCACGAGCGATAACAGCAAGCTTGACTAAGCGGGAGGTCCTAACGCCATCCATAGATAGATTCACTTTTGAGCTATCGTCACAACAGCCTATAAAGAATTGGCATGCTGGACAATATGTCACATTGGACTTTGAGGCAGAATTATCGAACGGGTATAGTCACATGGCTGATCACGACCCTCAGAGCCTCAACGATGACTACGTGCGAACGTTTACTGTCTCAAGTCCGCCGGAGAATAGCAAAGAGATTAAAATCACAACACGGAAACACGGTCCAGTGACGGGATTCTTGAGGAAACACAATCTACGTGTGCCGCTAGAGATTCCTGTCCTTGGCTTCGGTGGAGAGGAAGGCTTCCGTATACCTTTAGAATCACAAGGCTCCAAGTCCGTCTTCATCGCCGCTGGCGTAGGAATCACCCCTGTTCTAGCACAAGCACCAGCTATCCTCAAGCACAAAGCTCCTTTCGAGCTACTTTGGACTCTTCGGTATGAGGACTTGCCACTTGCAAGCGACACATTCTCCAAGATTCCAGGACTTGCGAACGTGACCAGGCTGTTCGTCACGGGACAGCCGGACAAGGGGGAACTCTTAGACGAAGCAACGCACCTTGGAGCACAAATAGAGAAGCGACGAATAGGCGCTGGTGATGTCGAGAGTCTAAAGGGCCAGAACGTCCGTTTCTTCTTGTGTACGGCGCCGGCCTTATTGTCAGCTCTGGAAGGCTGGCTTCACGGAGAAAAGGTTGAGTGGGAAGACTTTGGATATTGAGATATGTAGCATAGCAATTCAAGTATCCTTTCTAGTAACGCCTTGTTTCACCTGACGTCCATAAACGGATAGCAAATTTGTCTTCTCCCATTCTGGTGATCGACCCAGCCGGCCGGCCGGAGGTTCTTATTAGCTTGGAGGCGGTGCAAAGGACTGTAGGTAGTTTGGGTAGTCTTTTGCTAAAACCCCATGTTCCCTGGAAGTTTGCCTCTAGATGCGGGGAGCCGTTCCCACTGCCGAGTTAGTCAAGTCTGGGGTTGAGGAGAGAGTTCCTCGTTTGGGGATTGCTCTTGAGAGTGGAGGAATTCTTGGAACAGCCTCCCACTGTAGCCATCTGAGCAGTCTCATTCACTCACATGCCCGTTCCTAACCGCATGTAACTGCACTCAAGCAATTCCTTCCCAGACTCACTGCCGTAACACGTCTTCACTTACTAATCTCGATTGCGAATTTACTTCCCCGCAAACATCCTCGGGAGTCAGTACGGTTTTAACTCAAAGTCCCACTCCCCCGCGGTTGCGGATCCGCAACTCTCCGACTTCTTTGTCCGTATCACGTAAGGACAACTGGAGATCAAGTAAGCTAGCTGCTAGAATGACTCTCGTCTCGAGGGAGTCTGAGGGTTGACTCCAGGTTTCCCAAGAGTGGGGGAGTAGCTTGTTGGTCAATGGGTTGTTGAGTGGCCTTCAACCCGACTGTTCGACTATGCTCACCGAACATGGTAGCTAGAACCCCTTGCCCAGGATCGAAATCGCCACGAGACTAGTCAATTGGGAGTGGGAATTTCAAGTCGGGCAATAGCTGATTGCTAGTGGATCTCGCATGGCACAGAAACTCACACAACCTTGGGGTATTTTGAAGCTCTCCGAATCCACAGCCATAACTCAGTTCAGTTGTGTAAGAAGCCATTATTGTATCTCTCAATTAAACTCTTATCTGATACACTACCTTGTCGAATTAATAGTCACGAGAGCTCAAAACTGCTATTTCCTCGGTCATCTTCAAGAAGGAATGACTCCGAGTTTCCGAACTTAGTAAGCTGGTCCGCTGTCGGCGACTGGAAATGCGATTTCCGGAAGACCCGTTTACTCACCACTGACCTAAAGCGGAACCGGCTAAAATCACATCGCATAAGTTACCTTACATATCGTGGTAGCATGCGTAGAAAGAGTAAAAAAACGCCGGTTTTTCGCTGGGGCGTAGTGGACCTGGGCCAAGTTATCAATTGGCCCGCTAAATAGCTCAAAAGGCTTGACTGCTTCTCGGCGCCTGACTAGTAACTAGGCAAGCGTTTGTTGTGAAACCCTCTGGTCAAAAGGGGGAAATAACGCGCCTCACCACTAGAAAATACAGAGTGTTAATCTGAATCCTTGTCACAAACTATCATCCTTTTTAGATTCCTTACAGACATAGGCGGAGACCTGTTGAGGCTATGATTCGATCGAGTTAGGACTGGGTATAGCTCATCAGGAACTTTACTTCGGTCCTATGTCTGGTTCTGCGAACCAACACCGGTGGTTCGACGTCTTTCAACTGAGCGGAAAAGCGTCGGTTTTGTACCTATTTCTCGTGCTTCTCCGAAAAACTGCACGATAAGTACGTAAACTATCAACGATGGTTAGGAGACCATGATCTGATTTTCCATCCAAAATCACAACATGCAATTTGCTCGTGCCAAACTTGAGACACCGTGCATTTTTCCATCACGGGTTGGTTACAGGCCGTTAGGGACAGTGGAGCAGCTCGTTTGGAGCTCACCGGACATCCATGGTATCAGGGATGAGCGTGGAGACGATTGCTGCAAGAGAGATTTGCGATATATAGCGAGTTACTGTTTTTGAGAGATTTAATGGTCAATTGTTGACGCTGTTGCTCTACGAAATTTGCAGTAGCTGATGTGGCAGGCTTCCTTACAAACTTTACCTACAGTTGTGTGAATCATTTATGTAATGCTTGATATCGGAGCTCTCAACGTAATTCTTCCAGATAATCAAGATAGCTTAGAGAGCACCCCGCATTTCTTGACAGGGGTTGAAGAAAGTGATTGTCGTTGGTATGCAATCTGATTGCTTCGCGGTGCTGACAAAGCCAGCGTTGTGGTAGAGCAATGAAGTCAGATTGGAGGACAAACCAATCCTAGAAGTCAGAGCGTGAGCCATGGCAAACGGCAGAGTCGTATCGAGACCAGATCGGCACAAACCAAAACAAGCAATGGTTTTGGACGCAGTCGATGCACGCTCAAGATGATCAACAAAGGCTTGAGGTTATGGTGAGGACGGCAATGGGTAGAGGTGACCTTGATGGGATATTGAGACAAGAGACCACTCCAGGCTGTGAGGTAAAACCAAGGCCGGCTGCTTAGCTTTGCAGGGACCTACTAGTTTTAGGTTTCCATTTCCTGTGCTGTACCGTACAGTACTGCTGTGTCCCTGTATCACGTTCCTTCGACCCGGGCTTCGGTGGAGTGGCTCAGATCGCCGTCGTCATACCCCGCCACTAAGAGTTCGAGGTTGTGAATGATGTGGGTGAATGTTCACGGGTTCTTTGAGGCGGACAGAGAAAGGGCTTGAAATAAAAGGGAATGTAGTTTGTTCCTGTTGTTTCGGTCATGTACCAAAGGAACGAGAACGTGAAAGCTCTGTTGTCAGAGCTCAATTGTGAACACCGAGGGAGTCAGGAGCGGAGCTAACCATTTCAGGTAGCATATGGTGTCAAAATGCCAACGTTAATTCATTGTGGTGGCTTGAGGTGAGCATGTGCACTCCACTGACGGCGATGGCGTGCGTATGGTGCGTCAAAGGCCTCGACTTTCGTGTTTGTGGGTGCGGATTGTTGATGGCAGGTTGACCAAGATGGGACTGGGGTCATGAATGGCTTCAGTTTCTTTAGCGGACCAGGGACTGACCTACCAGAACGCTCGGCGGGAGTCCAACAGATGGGATAGCTTATGTTGTCCCACTTTTCCTTAATAAGGCATCTCGGCGCACGCGCAGCCCACCCACCATCTTTGCCTGCCCTGCCTGGGACTAGGACTGGGCCTGGGGCCTGGGAGAGATTTGAATCCAATTCTCCCAGAAGGACCGGAAAGAAAACCTTCCTTCTTTACTTTAACTCTACTCTTACATCTCTTCCTTTATTCTCGCCATATGAGCGCATTCTCCTAGACCTCGCCCCAATTACTTATCCTTTACCTACCACCAACTAAATAACAAGCGACAACCCCCACCTTCTCTGCAAAGCCGATATTATTGTATCATACCTACCTAGAGAGATACTTACTGATTTCGGAACCCCCGCCATCGCCGCCCGCCTATCCGGTTGCCAAAACGCTTGCGCAGTACTCGACAAGCAACACTTATAGTCTTGCCACTTGTCTTTCTCAACTGTCGCCTGATCGCTTCGACGATTTTGACAGCCTAAACAGCCCAGACTCGCCTATTTCCAGGATTCGGTCGTAGCTCGGGCTCCTCGCCGAAACTGCCGTGCCCCTCGCTCCCTCCCGCTCCCGGCACCGGCCGCTGCTCGACGGATCGCGAAACCCCTCGTACCGCACAATTCGCTTCGCAACTCTCAACCTCAGCAACACCAACTTCAAATAATTAGCCAAAAATGGCCCGCGACTACCAATACGTCAAGGAGCACACGAGGGAGGGCTACGTCTTTCCCTCGCACCGTTTCCAGCGGTCATGCCCCCCAGATAAAACTCCGCTGTGCCTCGTGGCCTGTGGTTCGTTTAGCCCAATCACGTTTCTCCAGTAAGTTTCCTTGCTTGATTCTGGGTGGTTTTGTCGCGACGTTTTCTCAAGAAAACTCCTGAGTCTTGACCGACCCTCGGAATCGTTGAACTCTGTCAGAGCAAAGGCTAACTTTTGCGCAGTCTTCGAATGTTCCCTATGGCTCGGGACCATGCTCGCAACGAGAGTAGGTTGATCGGCTCATTGTAATTTATTGAAAGCTTCACTAACACCGACTAGATTTCGAGGTGGTTGCTGGTTTTTTGAGTCCTGGTAAGTTGAGATATTTACGCTCTATAAACCCCTTAAACTAACGTTTCATAGTCAGTGACAGTTACAAGAAGAATGGTCTTGCCCCTGCTCATCATCGCATCGAGATGTGCAGACTTGCTACTGAGAACACATCTAAGTGGTTGATGGTGGATCCCTGGGAAGCTGAGAGCCCAACATATATCCCAACTGCCAAGGTGCTTGACCACTTTGACTATGAAATTAATGAGGTTATGGGCGGTGTTGAATGCACCGACGGAACTCGAAAGCGCTGCCGCATTGTGCTTCTTGCTGGTCTCGACTTGATCCAAACCATGTCTACTCCGGGAGTCTGGGACGAACGTGACCTCGACCATATCCTTAGCAGCTACGGTGTTTTTGCTCTGGAGCGCACTGGGACTGAGATTGATTCAACCGTCGCAAATTTGAAGCAGTGGGAGGAGAACATTCACATTATTCGTCAGGTATGTTTTTCTCATGGCACGTAAACTAGCCACATGATATTAACGAGCTAGGTCGTCACCAATGACATCAGCAGCACCAAGATTCGACTGCTCCTCAAGCGTAACATGTCGATCGATTTCTTGATTCCAGATTCAGTGATCAGCTATATATTTGAGTGGAATCTCTATAGAGATCTCGATATGCCTGATTCCAAGGGCAAGGAAAAGGCCATCACAAATGGCCCTGACGTCGGCACCAGCACTGGCTGATCTGCTTTGCAAAGCGAATGCACGATGAACTCAGCACCCAAACCTTACACCGGGCTATGCGGCTAGCGAGCTTTGGGCATATTGACCGAATAATTAGACCTGACGACACAAACACCAGAGCCGAGACACACTCGGGAGGACTTCTGGTAGAGAATTGTTTTGAGTCGTGGTGATTTCAGGGCCAAGGCATCTTTTGTTATAGACAGCGCGATGACCCTTATGGATGAGCCGTGTCCAGTATTAGAGCGCCGAGTACGGGATATAGAAGGCGTGTTGATGAGGAGGTGGATTTTTCACTTTCCTTTATTACGTCGCTCTTGGAGCAACCAGCTTTGGATTAGCGGCTGGGTAGAGCGCACTCTTGAGCGGAGTTATTTCCATCAATTGAGGCATCACAAAGACGGGATATCCCGTTATATCGGGACTCGCTCTTGCTATCGTCCCTTGCCGTGCAGTGTTTCAGGACTAGTTGTTCCCCAAATATGCTGGGGGTTCTCTAGCTGTTGCTGTTATGCACGTGTCTATTGGCTAGGATGTGTCCCTAAGCCATAGAGTTGCCTCGGTTCGATCCAGTGTAACAGATGCTTGTTACTTTTTGTTGTTTTTTATTTGAGACAGTTGTATATTGATGAGCCTTGTTTACAGTAGTACGTATAGATCTAGCATGATGGGAGTAGGTCAAGTTGAGGTCTAGAGATTTAGTTGAGAAAATACCCGTTCTGTTCACCCAGACCAAGCATTCAGTGTTATTGGCTTGAATCTGAAACTCGCAATATCTCGAAAGGGACGAATGATAAGTCAAGCTTCACAGGGCTATGTTAAACGCCAAGCCTTCCAACGGAATATAGCTCCGGAGGACAATATCTCCGTCTCCTTCTTGCTCAGGCAAGGCAAGATTGCACGAGGGCAAACTCGACCAATAGAGGTTAAATATTTATCAACGTCTTGCCAGGGCCGAGGCAGGCAAAAGACAAAAAGCAACAAGGAAGTGAAGCTACAAAAGGGACCTGCGAAAAAGGGCAAAGCGTGGACCCCCGCAGTTGACGCTGACTGGTCCACTCCGATTCGGCGCATAGATAAACGTGCCAGTGCGCGGCAGATCGATAGGGCCTTGAAGGCGAGGGCGGGTCCCTTTTTGCTTGGCCAAGATATCGGGATAGCACAATCATGATAGGCAAGGGGACAAGATCAACTCAAAGCGGAATTCGGTGACGCTTTGGGGTTTTTGCGCCGGAGGTAAAAAGGTTCCTAGATATTGAACATGGGGGGTTGCATTGGATACAAATACAAGAGGATGTGCCCTGACGATCAGTTGAGGTTCTGTAGGTGCTGTAGCTATCTCGAACTCGACTCGCCAAGATGAAGCTCCAATTCCTCCTCTCTTCCCTCATCAGTCCCCTGGCTGCGGCGTTGACCATTGCTGAGATCAATGGCAACCAATACCTCTCACCTTATAAGGGAAAGAATGTCACTGGTGTAGAAGGTCTCGTCACGGCTGTTGGTAGTTCTGGCTTTTATCTGCGATCGACTAAGCCTGATCGCAACGCTGCTACATCTGAGGGATTGTACATTTTTGGCAAGGCGGCTGTCGGTAATGTCTCTGTTGGAGATGTAGTCACTCTTGATGGTCTTGTTGAGGAGTACAGGTGAGCATAGACGCCTCCAAATATTGAGTATCACTAACATGATTAGGTCCAACAAGGACTACGTCTACCTCACAGAACTCACCTCTCCCAAGAACATTGTCGTCAAATCTTCTGACAACAAGTTCAAGCCCAAGGTCATCGGCAAGGACACAGCCAACCCTCCCGGAAAGCAATTCTCCAAACTCGACAATGGCAACGTCTTTGCTGTGCCTAACAATGAGACTCTCGTCTCCGTGGCCAACCCCAAGCTTCAGCCCAACACGTACGGTCTTGACTTCTGGGAGAGTCTCTCCGGCGAGCTTGTCACTGTCAAGAAGGCCTATGCTATCAGCCGACCCAACACCTACGGCGATGTCTGGGTTCGCGGTGACTGGAAGGTTTCTGGTCTGAACAAACATGGCGGTTTGACCATGGTTGGTAGTGGTATGTAAACCCTTTAAGCCGGTTGTTTTCTTAGCTGACTTTTTAGATGCTAACCCTGAGGCCATCATCATTGGTTCCCCTCTCGACGGCTCAAGCAACCCCAAGGACACCAAGCTCGGTGACTACATCGGCGAGATCACCGGCGTTGTCTCTTACGCTTTTGGTTTCTACCGCATCCTTCCCTTGACTGCTACAAAGGTCACCAAGCCTGCCAACGCCGAGCATCCTGCTGTTAGCTTCACCAGCAAGGGGTCCTGCAAGGGTATCTCCGTTGCCGATTACAACGCCGAGAACCTTAACCCTGCTTCTACTCACCTTCCTCTTGTGATTGAGCAGATCGTCAAGAAGCTGCGCACTCCTGACCTGATCTTTCTCCAGGAGGTTCAGGACAACACTGGTGCTACTAACGACGGTGTTGTGTCCGCTAACAAGACTCTCGCTGCCCTGGCTGATGGTATCGAGGAGGCCAGCGGTGTTGTGTATGAGTGGGCTGAGGTCGACCCCGCTAACAACGAGGACGGTGGTCAGCCTGGTGGTAACATCCGCCAGGCATACCTCTACCGGCCTGATG
The DNA here is from genome assembly GCA_014822085.1 of Fusarium stilboides. Lineage (NCBI taxonomy): Eukaryota > Fungi > Ascomycota > Sordariomycetes > Hypocreales > Nectriaceae > Fusarium > Fusarium stilboides. The sequence continues at coordinate 35,404 of JAASAY010000043.1, forward strand.
CCGTTGAGCTTGTCAAGCCCAACCAGGGCGATGCTGACGATGTCAACGCTGTTCTCGATGGTCCTTCGCTGAAGTACAACCCGGGCCGTATCGATCCTGCAAATGATGCTTGGGATGACAGCCGTAAGCCTTTGGTTGCTCAGTGGAAGCCTGTCAAGGGCACAAAGAAGTCCTTCTTCACTGTCAATGTTCACTTTGGCAGCAAGGGTGGCTCTACTTCTCTGCAGGGCGATGCTCGTCCTCCTGTGAACAAGGGCGTTGAGAAGCGCACTGAGCAAGCCAAGATCACTGCTGTAAGTTCTTGGCCCCATTGTATATCTCAGACTCAACTAACATTCATCAGGATTTCATTGCGCAAATTCTCAAGAAGGACCAAAAGGCACACATTATTGCCGCTGGTGACTTCAACGAATTCGCGGATGTTGCGCCAATCCAGACTTTTGTCGAGACATCTGGCCTCGTTGACCTTGACGACGCTGCTAAGACCCCCGATACTGAGCGATACACTTATCTGTTCGATAACAACTGTGAGGCCCTGGATCATATGTTTATTAGCAAGGAGCTTCGCAACGGTGTCAAGTATGAGCACCTGCACATCAACACTTGGCAGGACACAGACGGCGAGGTCAGCGACCACGACCCCAGCGTTGCCTTGTTCGATCTGTGTTAGATGAAGTATATGTAAAAACGACTGTATAAATAGTCAATTGTATTACGCTTGATATCATGCATCAGAATAATTTTAAGACAGTTGTTGGTTTGACATCATGAACTACTCGCCATCGCTGCTTCCGTCGGGTTCTCTCTCGTCGTCTTGTTCTTCTTCCTCATCGTCTTCATCGCTATCGTCGTCCTGGCCAGGATCTGGCATGACAACACTATTCAAAAACGAAACCTGGCAGTGTTAGTCGGCTCAATTGCCATGTGTGTCCAGACAACTTACAAATCCAAGCATCGGGCGTATAATCTCGCCAATCTTCTCCTGTGCGTCATCCTCGCAAAAGATACTATCATCTATCTGTGTACCAATAGTGAAGTTCCTCAGTTTCAACAACGCGATGTCCCGGTGATCTGCCTCGAAGCCTTTTGGCTTGGTCTTGAGCGCATTCTGAGTATTCTTCTCCGCAAAAGCAAGTAGTGCGGCGTTGGGATCGGACTTCTTGGCTGCCTTTGGTAGAAATGTGCGCTTGAAGGCCTCGTCATTGAGGGCGCGACGCCAACGGTTCGGTCGCTCGTCGATGCTGGCGCGTAGCCTTTGCATTTGTTCGCCACTGGGACACCACAGGCCACCACCGATGAAAGACTTTTTGGGCTCGCAGTGGATATAGTAGCAGGCGTAAGGGCCTTTTTTACCAGTGCGAGACCATGCAGCAGAGAAGTGAGCCTGTAGTTGTAAGTAAGTGTCTAAAAAGAGCCAAAGGGTTCGTCGTACCTTGTATGGTGTAGGGTCTTTGCTGAAGCGTATATCTCTGTGGATGCGAAAGATGACATCCTTGACTGGAAGTTCAGGAATAGTCTCATCGATATCAATGACAGATTCCGATGTACGTTCGACGAATGAGTTCCAGTCTTTCAGAGCACGGCGATATTCTCCATCATGCGCTAGACAGGTCAGCCCGGTTGTGAGAATGAAAGGAGTATGGCATACTCACACTTTAGCCAAGGCCGCTTGTTGTTGGCCTTGAGATCCTTCAAGAACAGCATAGTGTTGTGATGTAGCTTGAAATCCTCGTATTCCACACCGCCTGTATCTCTCATCTTCTCAAGGGGAATGATAGTGACCTTTGGGGGTGCATCCTCGTCGTCTTCGTCATCATCTTCCTCTTCCTCAGGCTCCTCCTGAGCCAACTCATCCTCATAGTCTTCAGAATCTTCCTTTATGACTTGTTTCTTTGAAGGTCTTCCACGTTTCTTTGGCGGCGGCGCATCGCTCTCATCTGTCTCGTCGCTACCTTCGAAATATTGACTTTTGGTGGTGGATGTACGTCGGGAAGTTCGGCGAGGGCTGGCAATTGCCTCGGCGGCGCGCTTTCGAGGAGGCATTATGAAAACTAAATGAATTCAGTTAGGGTTTGGTAAAACAAAGTGCCATCAAAAACAATTAATGAATCTAAAATCAAGAAAGTAATGTCCATGTCGTCATTGCGTTGATCTTGTCGCGACCACGCGTTCAACAAAGGACGCGCGATCACGTGAGCTGACTACCAGGTAAGTACCCCTGAGGACGACTTCTACGAACCTCAAGCCAACGTTAACAACCCGTGTTTCTTGGCTAGTTAATAGATATACCAGCAGTACAACCTCTATCTTTTATCTTTTGTGTTCTCTCAAAATACATGTATTTTGTATCGTGTTCTAAAAGTGTCTCGAGTAAAAGTCATGCCTGGGCAGCATCCGGTCGGCTTAGACTTTCATTGTCAATAATCAATATCATACAAGGTATATCTCAAGAACTAACCTACAACCGAATCATGAACCCACCACTCGCCAGCGATAGCGTCCTTCCTCTCGTGTCATCTGCTCTCTTTACCGGATAAAGACCCTCTTTGAATTCTCACTCGACCCGAGGAATCTCGATCGCCCCAAGTCGTTCCTTGCAAGCAAACAACCTCTCCAAGAAGGTAATATCCCCAAGCCTCTCAACCAACCACTTCTCTGAGCGCTCCCGGTCTACTGGCTCCTGTGGCGGAGCAGTCATCTCAGTGAGCATGGCCCAGATACGGGCTGCGGCGCGAAGACGATCATAGTCCCGGCTCTCCATGACAGCCTCTTCCTCCTGCAGGTAGATGATTCTACCGACTCTTTCCTGTCTCTCTGACCAGGGGTTTTCAAAGAGCCCTTTCTTGGCGGCATTGACGAGTTTCTTCTCATAACTGTCCCATGTAGCGGCAGGGATAAGGGCTCTTTCTGGTTCGAGGTGATTGATCGCCAATTGGAGACGCTTCAGGGTTGCTTCGATTTCTTCGCGTGTTGGGTCTGCGCACATCTTGGCTAGCATGTCGAGGAGCTTGGGCTTAAACTCATCCCATTGATGTGACTCGATGTCTTTGGCTGCATCGGCGACTTCATAAGTGCCTGGTCTGCGGTTGGCGGGTGGAACATCTTCCATGTGCGTATCCTCTTGGTTGCGAGAAGGATCGAGAGCGTTAGAAACCAGTGAGGCATCTTCATTGTTCGGCTTCTCCTGGGTTTTCGTGGGTTTACCCTGGCTCGGGGCTGAGGTAGAGCTGTGATCGATATCCATGGGACCTGGCATGTTTGGGTTGATCTGGTGGGAAGGTTTACCATTGCTGGTAAGCTCAGAGATGGTGCCACCGTTTGGCTGCTGTGCAACCTTGGAGTTCGGAGGGTTAGGAACGCCTGACTTGCTGCCAGGTCGCAGCTTAATGCGCGGTGTTTTCTTAAGACTAGTTTCAGTTGCAGCCGCCGCCTTAGCCGCATCTGCAGCCTCGAGACGTCTCTGGGCTTTGTTCCTGGGGCTCTCGGGAGGAGTGTTTGTTCTTTTCCTGCCCGCAGTTCTCTGTCTGGGGCTTCGACGTGGAGACTTTTGCTTGTTGATGAGGTCCCGAAGAATCTCGATGAACTCTTCGCTAGTGCTGGCAGTATCTAGTTGAGCACGCTTCTCGTCCAAGTTGAGCTTCGAAGGTGGCAGTGCCAGAATTGTCTCAGGCTCGTTCCCGTCGATGAATTTGAGATCACAGTTTGCTCGTGCTTTGGCTGCTGTCATTTGACCGCAGCTAGCGATAAACTCGAGAATAGGGCTGCGCAAATGTGTAAACTCGATGTTTCCATCGCGGCCGTTACCCCCAGCTTCTTCGAAGAGCACGCCCAACGAATTGACAAAGTCAGCTCCTGGAGCTGGCATGTTGAAAATGTGAATCCGATGTTGTGGTTTGGTGATGTGAATCGTTTCTGGTGATGGAGTGCGGATGAAAGCTTGAATGCAGATGAAAGAACTGCGTTACTGGCAAGCTTTCCTCATTCTAAAAGTGAAGAGCATGCGAGGCAGAGATGAATAATAGGCTATTGACTGCCGGCTGGCAACAGCTGCAAACGCAAACGGGCTTTATAACCAGTTGCGCACTTGAGGTTGGCACTGCTATCACCCTCATATCACTGGTAGTGCCAACCTCGGTAATCCTGCCTATGAAACTCTCACCAGGTTGAAGATACTTGGCCTATCATAGATTGTATGTCGACGATTGGCTTAAGGAGAGATCTGCGATGTATTTAATGCATCTTGACAAAATTAATCGTTGAGGTGACCAGAAGCCTTTCTCGCAAAAGTACATAGCCGAAACATCGAAACATTACTAAGTATATGGCACTGATCTCCAATCTTAACACCCGAGCCTCTACTAAACAGGGACTTTGACTAAACTTACAGTCCAGTCTTGACTTGATAGATGTGTCTGCGAAGAGCATGTTGTATCAGTGAACGCTGTACTTCATTGGTTGTATCATGTGCCACTCGATGAACTATGGGCTTCTTAGCTTGCATCAAACAGGGCAGATAATAAGCAAATTTGGCATCAATGCTCAGGGTAAACGCGAGTACACTTCACATTGGTCACAAGCTAACCCTGCATGATTTCCCGTCAATATCTGCCAATTACACATATCAATGGACGATTGATCAATCAGGGGCACCGAGTCTTAGAAAGGCCTCATCACTACGAGGCAGGAAAACACCAAAAAGATGAGTTGGCTGAAAATCATGACATTGCGCTATCTACTTTACATCATGCGCATCCCACCCTCCAACCAAACACCAAATGACTAATTTATGTTCTTTTCCCAAATATCAGTCTATGCATTTAAAGCTCATCGTGGATGTTGTCATCTCCAGCCTGCTCGCCACCAGCAGAGCCCTGGTACATCTTGGAGGTGATGGGATAAGCGACGTTGGACAGCTTCTCCTTCTGCTCCTCGAAGTCCTCAGCGGTAGCATCGGCGGCGTGCTCCTCGAGCCACTCGTTGGTCTCCTTGACGGCGTCCAGGATCTGAGAAAGTTAGTATATGTTCTTGTTGGGTGGGCATTGATTGATTGGATCAACTTACAGTCTCCTTTTCCTCCTCGTCAATCTTGCCACCAAGACCCTCGTCGTCGTTAACCTGGTTCTTGAGGGAGAAAGCGTAGTTCTCAAGGCCGTTTCGGGCCTCAATGCGCTCACGGGTGGCCTTGTCCTCCTCGGCGTACTTCTCAGCCTCGGCGACCATGCGCTCAATCTCCTCCTGGGTGAGACGGCCCTTGTCGTTGGTGATGGTGATGGACTCCTGCTTGCCGGTGCCCTTGTCGTGGGCAGAGACCTTGAGGATACCGTTGGCGTCGAGCTCGAAAGAGACCTCGATCTGGGGAACACCGCGAGGAGCGGGGGGGATACCGGTAAGCTCGAACTTTCCGAGGATGTTGTTATCCTTGGTAAGAGATCGCTCACCCTCGAAGACCTGGATCAGGACAACGGGCTGGTTATCAGCAGCGGTAGAGAAAATCTGGCTCTTGCGGGTAGGGATAGCGGTGTTACGGGGAATCAGCTTGGTCATGACTCCACCGGTGGTCTCGATACCGAGGGTAAGGGGGTTGACATCCATGAGGACGACACCTGAAGTACCCTCCTCACCGGAGAGAACTCCGGCCTGAACAGCGGCACCGAAGGCAACAGCCTCGTCGGGGTTGATACCCTTGGAAGCCTTCTTTCCACCGAAGTACTCCTCAATGAGCTGGACAACCTTGGGGATACGGGTAGAACCACCGACAAGGACGATGTCGTCAATCTCGGACTTCTTGAGCTTGGCGTCCTTGAGAACCTGCTCAACGGGCTTCATGGTCTTCTTGAAGAGATCAATGTTGAGCTCCTCGAACTTGGCCTGGGTGAGGGTCTCGGAGAAGTCCTTGCCTTGGTGGAAGGCCTCGATCTCGATACGGGTGCTCTTCTGAGAAGACAGAGTACGCTTGGCCTTCTCGGCCTCACGCTTGAGCTTACCCATGGCCTTGAGGTCCTTGGTGATGTCGACGTTGTTCTTCTGGTTGTACTGCTTGGCGAAGTAGTTGATGACACGCTGGTCGAAATCCTCACCACCGAGATGGGTGTCACCAGCGGTGGCCAGGACCTCGAAGATACCGTCATCAATGGACAGAAGGGAGACATCGAAGGTACCACCACCGAGATCGTAGACAATGATCTGTCGCTCACCGTCGGTCTTGTCAAGACCGTAAGCGATAGCGGCGGCGGTGGGCTCGTTGACGATTCGGAGGACGTTGAGACCGGCAATGACACCGGCATCCTTGGTGGCCTGTCGCTGGTTGTCCTCCAAGGTGTTAGTTGGCTGCTTAAGGTTCGGTGAGAAAGTATAAACTTACGTTGAAGTAGGCGGGGACGGTAACGACGGCGTGGGTGACCTTCTTTCCGAGGTAGCCCTCAGCGACCTCCTTCATCTTGCCGAGAACCATAGCAGAAATCTCCTCGGGAGTGAACTGCTTCTTGGCACCATCGACCTCGACCTGGACGACGGGACGGTCATCACGGTTGACGACCTTGAAGGGGAAGTGCTTGATATCGCCCTGGAGGGTCTTCTCAGAGTACTTTCGGCCAATGAGACGCCTAAATAGTTAGCAATTGTTCTGTGTGCGAGGCAATTAGGTTGTGCATACTTGATATCGTAGATGGTGTTTGTAGGGTTGGCGGCGGCCTGGTTCTTGGCGGCATCTCCAACGAGACGCTCATCCTCGGTGAAGGCGACGTATGAAGGAGTAATTCGGTTACCCTGATCGTTGACGAGAATTTCGACCTTGCCCTTCTGCATCACACCGACACAGCTGTATGTGGTTCCCAAATCCTAAGCAAGTCAGCAAAGCTTCAAGAGCGCGGGGACAAAGTATAACGTACAATACCAATGACGGTTCCGTAGTTATCGACCTCGTCGGCCTGGACAGTCTGGACGAAAGCCAGAGGAGAGAAGAGGAGGGCGATCCAACAAAGGAGTCCCAGGCCAAGGGCCATTGAGCTCCTTGAACGAGCCATGATGAGCTCTGTGTAGTTGCTTCTTGATGCGCAACAAGACTCTGGAGGGGAAAAGGAAAAAACAAATCAATCAATCGACAAGCAAAGGCTTCTGAGTCTTGAGCCTTGCAGAGAATCGGTTGGTATAGAGGAGGAGGGGTATCTTTGATGTTGGAAGAAGCGGGTTTGGAGGAGGAAAGCCGACAACTTATTAAGTAAGTTAAGCCTCTGTCCCAAAAAAGTTGAGGTGTCCAGATTGCACAAAAGGCCAGATTTCACATCATTCGTAGCCCCACGTGACAGGGGTCCAGAGGGGTGCGTGGGGTTCCGGCACTGTACACTGCCGCCTTTTCGGTGTCCTCTACAGCGAAAGTTATTGGAGGAAGTACTATTTTTATGAGCCGGGGACAGTGCTTCTTGCGCAAGGCTGTCGACCCCTGACACATGTTTAAACAGCGAGCGCCTCAATTGCAAGGACTCAGTGCAGGCTATTGCTGGCCTCTCGATATACAAAGAAAATGTTAGAACTAACAAAGGATGCGTTGGATTCGATGAGATTCTACTGCGTGTGAGTCACATCAGCATCTGCCTTGATAATCGTACCGGATGTAACCACGATGAAGGCAAAAATAGGTGGCTCGGAGTATCTATTCACTGTAATACAGGAGACTTGGCCTCTTCAACTTCGAGAATATTCCCACCGGAGCGGTGTGGGTCTTCGGAGCCAAGCTACCGAAGGTGTCCTTTTGGGTTTTTGTAACATGGAGGATCCTCATAACCCTTAATATCGCCAGTTGTCAGCTCAGGTACCGTTTGTTAGCTGCCTATGTTAAGGCCACTCGTGTCAAGGAGAGAAGACGTCGCCAAATGGCCAGCCGTGCATAGTCTATGCATCATGGTAGGCCAGACTGAACCTTGTTCTGAGTAAGCTATGTCGGGAAGCTGAATCAACCACCCTACCACATATAGCACCACACACTCTACCGAGACTGCTCCCGTTATGACCGGTAAGCGTATCTATTATCACATTTACGAGCATGTCTAGCCTGTTATTAACAAGGAGACTGTCCAGCCTTATATTGTCTATATTACTATCCCCATCCACGAGACTCACGAAGTAATATAAATTAAATAATATGTCAAAGCTCATAACTACCTATAATTACATACTATCTTTATACATGTGTAATAATGAATATATCGTACTCCTCGCTTGTGCTTCCCAGCGCTAACAAAAAGAAAGGTACCCTAACAAATACAATCTACATCAAACTCTTTCCCAGCTCGTCGGGAATTCTATAAATTTCACCAGTCTTATCATCTTGAAGCCAGTGTTGCTCCGGAAGGATCGTGGGGTTTGGGTCTTTGATTGGCTGGATCAGAGTTCTGTGCTCATGGTAGTGAATCGACCGTGTACGTTTCGGTTCGTAGATGGTATGGACATGAGGTCTGACATGCTCATGGACGACCGGCTCTTGGTTATGAACTGTCCTGTCAAAGTCTAGGCTGTTTTGGAGATGAAAGCTGGTCTCGCCATCTGTACCTGCACGAACCTCGTCGTTGATGCGCTTAAACTCCGCATCTCGGGAGTGAATAGCTTTCACTTCCTGACTAACACTAGTATCTTGACTGAGGTCCGCCTCCGGGTTCCGGTTGGCCTCCAGGTTGACGTCTGACTCTTGAGACAAAGGCTCAATGTGCGTCGTCGGATGTTGGGGCCCTTCCTGACCGATTGCTAGCCGCGAAAGTTTTGCCTGAGCAGGGTTGACCTCTTCGACGACATCGAATGGTGTCAACGGGTCAAGATCGATCTCTGGAAGCTCTGGTTCGTCCTGAGAAATCGCTAGCCGAGAAAGTCGGTGCTCAAGATCATCAGGGTCTGCAGAGCGACTCGATCTCTTGGCCTCGGACGTTGTGTGCTGAGGATGCTCTTGTTCAACCGCATACCGCTGGGAAGCCCGGCGAGATGAAGTACCGAGATCTTCATTGTCAACAAGGTCTTGTTCGACACCCGCCAGAACAGCATGCTCAGATTGCAGACCAGGATGTGGCCGTTCCAGCCTGGGCGTTCTGGGAGTGAGGTCTGTTGCCAGGGGCTGAATTGCTGGATGGGCCAGGAAATTGCGGTTGTTTTGGTCTCCTACCGGGGGAGGCTGTACTTGTGGTATTTCTGAGCCATGATTTGGGTCTGCCTTTGAGCTTTTGCTCACCAGGCTCAGAGACTTTCGATGGCGTGACTGAGGGCCCTTGGCAGAAGCATTCAGACTGTTTCTGTTGCTTGAAGGAAGGGAATTCGATCCCTCAGAAGCAGCCTGTGCTTCGTCTGGATGAAAAAGACGTGATGCCCGCTTCTTGATGGCATTTTTGAGACGGCTCGCCATGAGATCGACGTGTTAGTTGGAGTTATCCAACAGCAAGGGGGACGATAAGAAAGGGACAGGGACAGGAACCGAGGTCAGAGAGATTAGTTGTCTTGGTGAGTTTACGCAATAGCACACATGTCCTGTTTCCCGAGAGATGACTGGGCTGAAGCTCTTGAGCTCTGCCCCTCATCTCGTGATCTAATTTGACTTAGACAGACTTCATGCCATCATCAGATCGAGCGACGAGCGCAAATTTACATCACATCCGCCGCCATTGACCCAATTGTTAAGTCGGTCTAGATCATATCACCCGGGATCGACGGCGAGGATCACTGTGGAAGTTTGCGTGGCCGAAGCTCGATGACGCCCTCCATCGGAGCTATTGTGCGCTAGCGTATGCTTAGCTATGCCAATATGGAAATTAGTCTCAGCCTTCTTGGCAGGCCTGCCCATCATTTCCTGTTTGTCCAACCCTCCTATTTCCTTTCGGAGTGATTGGACGAAGTTATTCCCAGATTTGATCTTGGCTACCTTCCGGTTGCAGATCAACAGCTGGGCAGCCGATGAGGCTCGACCCGCCCGCTCGGGTTGTAAGACATGGCCGCATATGCAATGCCCTTGTTTTGATCCATCGGAGCACCAGTTCCTTCAGATCATGACGTCGATATCGTACTTGTTCAGCTGCGATGGTTCACGGGTGGGCCATGGGGATAGTGTCAGCTATCACTAGGTTCGTCTTGTTGACGTGTGCATCGGCCCTAAGAGGGGAACAAGACATACATCGAATGAAGATCGCGGGATGACATGGAGGGCTTGAGCTCATCACCACTGCGTTTTGCTGCAGACCTCCACATCCTCGATAGCTCACAACTGAGTCTAGAACTCGCCGTTGGCTGAAGCTGCTCAAGATGACGTCCATGATGCTGCCCATGATGAAGGGGCGGATACTTCGGACATCACGACTACGTATGCGGTCTTCACGTATATAACATTGAGTGTACCTCGACTTCTTCAGCATTTTCATTCTCATCATCATCATCATCATCATACAGCCACAACAAACCAATACCCCACAATCTCCAGCAAATTTCAGCATCAATTTATACCCCCCAATCAACCTACAAACACAAACTCAAAATCAATCAAAATGGAGAAAGCAAAGCAGGCCGTTTCTAGCTTCCTTTCCAACGACGGAAAGCACAGAACCACCGTCGACGAAGACGTTAAGGGTCATGTCACCCAGGAGCATGTTCGCCCTCACCAGCATGAGAGTGTAACTACTGCTCTCGACAAGGAGGTGCACCAGGAGCACCACCACACAACTATTCAGCCCATCACTCACAAGGAGACTCTGTAAGTACCCATTTTTCAACTTACACTAGACACGCACGTTCTTACAAACTCAGTCCTGAGCAGCACCACCACAACCTTATTCCTGTGGAGCATAAGACCTTCCACCATGGCAAGGAAGAGGAGACTCGGGCTACTCTCGACCGAGAAGCCGCCAAGTACAGAGACACCACCGAGACACACAGCACCACACACTCTACCGAGACTGCTCCCGTTATGACCGGTGAGCGTATCCACCACCACGTTCACGAGCATGTCCAGCCTGTCATCAACAAGGAGACTGTCCAGCCTCATGTTGTCCACACTACCATCCCCATCCACGAGACTCACCATGCTGCCCCTGTGCACCATGGTACTTCTACCCTCCCCACCAAGACCCTAGAGGAGTTTACCTCTGAGCGTGGTGGTCTTGCTGAGCGAGCGTCTCAGAAGCTTACCGAGTTCGAGGGCTGCCCCAAGCCCTACCGACGAGAGCTCCAGAACGAGCAGCTCGAGGGTGACAAGAGCATGCACCTTCACGGCCATGGCGACAACTACGGCGAGAACCACGATCACGCTGGCCGTGAAGGTCACGGCATGGGCCGCAACACTGAGGGTCTTGCCGCTGGTGCCGCCGCTGGGGCCGCTGGCGCTGCTGCTACTCGCAAGCACCGCCACGGTCTCGGCCACAAGGAACGCCGTGGATCTGCTTCCAGCAGCAGCTCTATCAGCTCTAGCGACGAGGAGTCGCGCGGCCTGGGCAAGTCTTCCAAGTCTAAGTCTCGCGGTCTCGGCGGTTCCGGAGTCGGCACTGGTGTTGGTACTGGTGCTGCAGCTGCCGCTGCCGGCGCTGCTCACCACCATCATCAGAACCGTGAGGGCGCTGCTGCTGCCCCTACCAACCTCGAGGCTAACCGTGGTCTTGGATCCACCAACCAGGGCCTTCAGTCCGGTCAGGGCCTCAACTCTCGTTCTCAGGGTATTCCCGGTGCTGCTGGTGTCGGCTCTACTGGCATGGGTAACACTGGTACCACCGGCACAAACACTATGGGCGCTACTGGCCGTGGCATTGGAAACCCCAACACTGCTGGCCTCAACAAGTCTCACATGAACGAGTATGACACTACCAAGACTGGCGGTCTTCACAACGACCCCTTGAAGAGTAACACTGCTCACGTAAGTCTTCTTTGATTGCAGACTATTCAGAAAATATTCTAACTTTCCTTAGGGCCGTGGTGACTCTGGTGTCGGTATGGAGACTAGCCCTACTGGCCGAAAGCCCTCTCTGATGGATCGTCTTAACCCTCTCAAGGACTCTGATGGTGACGGCAAGAAGGGTCTCATGGATTAAAGGATGAAGTTGCTTCGTTAATCTTGACTAATACCTAATGTATGATTAGTGATATATGACGAGTTATGCATGATGCAAGTTTAGTATTTCATTGATAACAATTCTCTCAACATTTTGCTGCACAATGACATATGAAACTTGATGTGAATGACGTAATTGCCCGTTCACTTTCGGAGAATGACAGTTAGGACTTTTTGAACTTGCTAAACTATATTCTCGGAACTTTTGCTTATCGTCTACTGGATTGTTGCAATAGCTCAATGAATGAATTACATCTGCCCAGTACGCTTGGTACCATAATCTTAGCCATCGTGATATTCAACGTATAGAGGCCCACAAAATATTCTGGACAAGAGTAAGATTAGATGCTACGATGTGTGGTGTTTTGGTCGTGAGTATTTGTTCATGAGTAGAGTCAAGCCAGAAATTTGCTAGACAGACGACGTTAAACTTGGCTCAGTCTTGGCACGGGAATAAGGCCAAAATGTGATGCCAAGTTTACGATCGTGCGGCTTGCCAGGGAACAAGGATTGGGAGTTGTTAGACCCTGATTGTACAAGCATAGGACTAATATCCCTGCACCAACATATACTGACGAACTACAAACATTGTCTACTCGTCCATTACAGAAGTCCACCATCACTTTGTGATTAGGCTGAGAGAAAATGCACGATAGACAACGAAGAGGTTGGGAAAATTTTCAATTCTTATATATCTAGCGTTTATTCCAATAATCCAGCAGCGACGGTCTCACCACCACTTCGTATCACAACTCTTTGCCCTGGCTCAAGAGGGACTTTAGCTGCCAGCTTGATCACTACTCGCGCGACACCGCCGGGCTGCACAACTCTAGGCTTCTTCTTGATAATCGCTCCACTCGCCTTGTCTAGTGTTGCTGTAATGGACACAATCTGTCCCGCCGAATGCAAGCGTCCGCGATGCAGGTCCACGGGCATGGGCATCAGATGCTCGAATGCCATAGCCTTCATGGTGAATGTATCACTACAGTTAATAGGGTCCGCAGTGTGGCAGAGCATGTCGCCAACTCGGATGTGGATAGGATCAATGTTGGTAAGGGCAATACTGACGCTCTGTCCAGCAACAGCCCAGTCTGACATGTCCGAGTCCACCATGATCGACTTGATGTATGCCTCCTCACCACTAGGTTGAACTAAGATGGCGTCACCAATTTGAACAGAACCCGAGTCGACTCGTCCGGCAATAGTTGTAGTGCCCAATGTTGACCTGAAGACTTCAGAGATAGACATTCTGAATGGCTTCTTAAGAGCTCGCGCTGTTGATGGCTCTGAGTTCTCCAAGGCTTCAATCAAAGTTGGTCCCGTGTACCAGGATGCCGCTGAGTCTTCTGTCCGGCGGACGAGGTTGTCACCGTTGAGACCAGAGATTGGGATGAAATCAACGTTCTTGGGCTGGAAGCCAAGGCCAGCGACGAAACCGTTGACCTGCTGGGCGATTTCGTCGAAACGCTCCTGTGACCAGCCAACCATGTCCAGTTTGTTGACAGCAATAACAAGCCGCTGAACACCAAGACTTCGTAGGAGCAACACATGCTCTCGAGTCTGCCCTTTCAGGCCTTTTTCGTAGGCTCCAGTGTTTGCGTCGATAACCAAGATGGCAAAATCGGCTTGACTGGCACCCGCGATCATGTTTGGTACAAAATCTCGGTGACCTGGTGCATCCAGAATGGTGAAGTTGGTCTTTTCCGTTTCAAAATGGTTTGTCGCAATGTCGATGGTCACACCTCGTTCTCGCTCCTCACTCCTCTGATCCATTACCCAAGCAAGGGCAAATGATTGTTTGCCAGACTTCTCAGCCTGTTTTCGATACCGATCAATAGTATGCTTCTCAATAAACTTGAGCTCCAACAGCAAGCTACCCATGAGGGTACTCTTGCCAGCATCAACATGTCCTGGATTATTAGCATAAGTAGCGTACGGAAAAGGCAAACATGGCTTACCAACTACAACAAAACTGATACTCCTCTTGTTGGAGCTGTTCTCATACTCTTTGAGAACGTCAAGGCCCTTATTCTTAGGTGGTGGCGCCTCGACAATCTTAAGACCAGCAACGTCCTTTTCAGCTTCGGAAACATCCTTCTCTTTTTCTTTTTGGGGCTTCTTGGTAACCTTGGCGGCAGGCTTTTTCCCAGCTGAATGGAATTAGATTAGCCCATTATTTCGTCCTTGCAAAGTTCGAACCTTTCGCCTGAGCTGCAAGCACAACGTCGTCTGGACTGGGCTCGGCGAAGGCTTGGGCGACAAAAGATGAAGAGGATGAGTATGGCATTGCAAAAACATCGGGCCTGGGGGGGTTGGCCGGAGCAGATCCAAAGAGCGTCCGAGCAAAGGCGGATGGGGCAGCTCGAGACACAATTTCTGGGGTAAAGTCGTCGAAATCCCACCCCTTCAGTGTGCTCCCAGCGTTACTTTGGTTCGTATCATCGATACTGGCCTCACGCTCTAGTGGTTCCTCGATGGGCGGTGGGTTGACTTGTGGTGCCGGTTCGGGAACCTGACGTCTGGCTAGGCTAAATGGTTGTTGATTTTCTTTTTGCGACTCGTTGATGGAAAGCTTTTCAAGACTCTTTTCGGCCCTTTCTTGCTCCTTTTTCTCCTCATTCTTCTTCTTTCTAGCAGCCGCAAGAGCCTGAAGTTTTGACATCTTTGGAGCACCTTCACCTCCTCCTAGCAGTCCTCCACGAGGACGTTCAGGCTCGATGAAGGTGGTTTGGCGTTCTTGAGGCACATTCAACCATGGCATATCGTTAAAGTACCATGAAGGAACTTTGTCGAGTGGTGGCATGTCCATATCAGGGATGTATCCGTTTGACAGACGTCCATGGTCTGCTCCAGTCCCCAAGAGGTGTCGCGAAGCAGAAAAAGAGACTGACATACCTTCGGGGGCTTTCTTTGCTGGTTTGGGAGCAGGGGCAATGAATGTCTTCATCAAGTATGTGACTGACTTATCGACATCATAATAGTAATGCCACAAAGCCTCTTCGATTTGCGACTTCGTCACCTTGTTTGCCTCGGTTCCCAGGGCCCTACGGACCTCTGTAGTTCCTTCGTCCATAGCCTGACGATCCTCTGGACTTAGCTCATTCTCTCCCTCCTCTTCATAGTCATCACCATCAAACTCGGATACGATGTCGTTCGCATCGAACGTATGGACGATTCTGTGGCGCGACATGTTGTTTGACTGGGTTGGTAAGGCAGAAGCTGTGGTTTGGGTATAAAGTTCGGCGCGGTGCGGTGCGGTAATCGAGTGTGGCAGGAGGGAAGTTTTTGGCAGTCTCGCAAGAGGGAGATCTGGTCCTTATATAGAGGTAGGAAACAAAAACCTTGAGCTTGCAAAAGAAGGTTGCGAAATATGTGCGCAGTGAGTTTATTCTAAGCTCTGGATATTGTCTTTAATGATGCATAGACGATTGGCGGGGCACAGCTGATAGTGGGGTTCACTATGAAGTCACACTGAGCCGCTGAAGCCTGGCGGGCACGGCGGCCAACGGCGGGGTGCAAGCCCCTGATTGTCCGGACTATCTCGTTTCCCCGCGCCGGGAATCGGTGTGCAGGAAGGCACCCAAATCTTCAAAATATTAAGGTGGGATATCGATCAAGAAAGCGATAGAAGCTCCAGGCTGCCACCATATTTCGTGGGACAATTCGATATCGCCGTAAACGCCATTACTTCAGCGGATACAGCTTCCCACGGGTGGAAAAGTCACAGTCAAAATGGATTCCATGAGTGAGTCCCGCACACTTTTATCAACGAGGGGCGAGGGGTAGCTAACGAGGGGACAGATTTGGATGTGTCGAACGGTACTTGCAACGACCTGCCATGATGATGGTTCTCAGCTAACAATAACAGCGGCGGTGATGAAGGATGAGCAAGGCCGACCTTTCATTGTCGTCAGAGAGTACGTTAATCACTGCATCACAAACCTGGCCCTCTGATTTCAGTTTGCCTAATATCTTTTAGTCAGGGGAAGAAGAAGCGCCAGTTTGGCAACGAAGCCGTCAAGTCCCATATCCTCGCCGCTCGTACCGTCGCAAACATCGTCAAGTCCTCTCTCGGTCCTCGTGGACTCGACAAGATTCTCATCTCCCCCGACGGAGACATTACCGTGACCAACGATGGCGCTACCATCCTACAGCAGATGGAGATTACCAACCACGTCGCCAAGCTACTAGTAGAACTCTCCAAGTCGCAAGACGACGAGATTGGTGATGGAACCACTGGTGTCGTTGTCCTCGCCGGTGCTCTGTTGGAGCAGGCTGCCGACCTTATCGACAAGGGCATTCACCCTATCAGAATCGCCGACGGTTACGATCAAGCCTGCGACATCGCTGTTGCTGAGCTTGACAAAATTTCCGATACTATCGAGTTCTCCCGCGAGGAGACCGCTAACCTCGTCAAGGTTGCCCGGACAAGTTTGGGCAGCAAGATTGTCTCCAAGGCTCATGACCAGTTCGCCAACATCGCCGTCGATGCCGTTCTATCTGTTGCCGACCTCGAGCGAAAGGACGTCGATTTCGAGTTGATCAAGGTGGATGGCAAGGTCGGAGGAGCTCTTGAGGATACCCTCTTGGTTAAGGGTGTTATTGTCGACAAGGACTTCTCCCACCCCCAGATGCCTTCTGAAGTGCACGACGCCAAGATTGCCATTCTTACCTGCGCATTCGAGCCCCCGAAGCCCAAGACCAAGCACCACCTCGACATCACCAGCGTCGAGGAGTTCAAGAAGCTGCAAAACTACGAGAAGGAGAAATTTATCGAGATGATTCAGCAAATCAAGGACACAGGTGCTAACCTGGCCATCTGCCAGTGGGGTTTCGATGATGAGGCCAACCATCTCCTCCTCCAGAACGAGCTACCAGCCGTTCGATGGGTTGGCGGACCTGAGATTGAGCTGATCGCTATTGCCACCAACGGCCGAATAGTTCCCAGATTCGAGGACCTGACCGCGGAGAAGCTGGGTACTGCTGGTGTTGTGCGAGAGATGTCTTTCGGTACAACACGGGAGAAGATGCTTGTCATTGAGGAGTGCGCCAACACCCGAGCTGTGACAGTCTTTGTCCGAGGCAGCAACAAGATGGTAAGCATGGTTCGTTATTGTGGATGAGAATACCGCTAACAGGTTCAGATTATCGATGAGGCTAAGCGATCTCTGCACGATGCCCTTTGCGTGGTGCGAAACCTGGTCCGAGATAACCGAGTTGTCTACGGTGGTGGTGCCGCCGAGATCGCTTGCTCTCTGGCTGTTGAGGACGAGGCTGTCAAGACCCCTGGCCTTGAGCAGTACGCTATGCGTGCCTTCTCTGAGGCTCTCGACACCGTGCCCATGACCCTGGCTGAGAACAGCGGTCTGAACCCTATCGCTACTCTTGCAGAGGTCAAGAGTCAGCAGGTTAAGGCTGGTCCTGATGGCCGAGGAAAGCTGGGTGTCGACTGCATGGGACGCGGAGACAACAACATGAAGGACGCCTTTGTTATCGATCCCCTGATCGGCAAGAAGCAGCAGCTTCAGCTCGCCACACAATTATGTCGCATGGTCTTGAAGGTCAACAACGTTATTGTGTCTGGCGGAGATGACAACGACTTTTAGAGTAGATGAGCAATGAATGAACACATGCTTGTCTAATCTCGTCTTGATTGAGGATCGGTTATGCAGGTAGATGATATCCATGGATGTATAATCAAAAGTGCTGTATATTCCTCATATCTGGTGTTGTTTGTTGTGACGAAGTCGATATGCTTTTGTAGGCAACTTGTGATTGGATGAATCTGAGACAAGGAGCTGACAGGGCTCGGAGCAATTCCATCCCTCTTGGCTTACGCTTATTACCAACTTAATATGAACATCAATTTCAATGAATGAAACTCCAACACAACAGACCCAATTCAAATATTTCACTCAATAATTAGATTCCAATGCGGACTGCTGAGGCTGAAGCATCTGCTTCATCGGGGTCTCTAGCCGATACAGATACATCCTCAACCATCGTCACTAAAAGACGTCCTATCCCCAGAAAAGGCCATACAAAGTCTCGAGCAGGTTGCTCTAGTTGCAAACGAAGAAGAGTAAAATGCGACCTGAACTCACCAGAGTGCGGTGCTTGTCAGCGATTGGGCCTGGAGTGCGAATATCTGAATAAGCCGAATGCGGGTAGCCAGAACTCGGGAGCTGTCATGTCACGGCCACTACGAAGCGACCCGGTCATGTTCGATGTTAATGACCTAAACTTTTTTCGACATTTCCTGTTTGAAGCGTATCCCCCTTTACCGATCGATGGGTTTACTGTGTGGCAGCAGGCTTCGCAACTCTCACACGAGGTAGGCCAAAGCATGGGTATTCCGTGTGTATGCAATTTGGCTAACATGGATACTTAGTACGACTTCTTACTGCATTCAATGCTTGGACTTGGGGCATCGCATCTAGGGCTACTGACTCCCTCTGCATACGAAAAAGCCGCCTTGAAACACAGAGTTATCGCAATTAGTTCTTTGAACAATCATCTTACAAAACCTAATCTCTCCAAGCAAGATGCCGAAGCAGCATTTGGGGCTATGCTCAATTTGACGTTTCAGTCTGCTTACATGACTGACGGACTTGTCGATTTCTTGACAATGGTCCGAGGCTGTAAGTCCTCCCTGAAAACCATCGACCTAAACTCATCATTTCAGGCTGGCTTGTTGGCACCCATTCTTGTGGTAACCTAGAGGAGACCATCTTCAGGACATTCGCAAGAGTGAGCTACCTTGAAAGGATCAAGGAAATTGTCCAATATGAAGACTCACCAAGGCATTACCTGGACATATGCATTGCCGAAGGATTCTGCAAGAGCGTACAGAAGCTCGGCCCGCTGTGCAACAGTGTTGGGGAGCTTCACTATCTGGCACATATGCAAAGAATTGCGACTTTAGCGTCTACGGATCCTGCTGAAAGTTAGTCAACTACTCACATTTTACGTTGCATCCTTACTGATTACTATGTTAGGCTATCGTGAGCTTACATTCTTCTACGATGGACTTGGGAACCTTAACACCAATGATTTTGCATCATTCATCGACCCCAAAAGCTACGTCTCCCAGCTTGTCATAATGCACATGCTTGTACTTGAGTTCGTTATGAGTCGCAAAGCAGTTGAAGGTGCACAGCGGACTAGGCTGGGCATGAAAGGTTACTACTGCAAAAAAGCCATGTCCAAAATCTGGATCCAACAGATTCTAAAGAACCTCCCTCCCGAATATTACAAGTATGGCGAGTGGCCCCTCAAGTTCATTAATAATCTCCATTACTCGTTCGATGATGAAGATCAGGTTTGGAAACCCTTTTTCCTGAGCAACGGCAGAGCGATTTTACCAGAGGAGGATACGGTTTCTTTGGCCGTAAGGTAGATTGTTTGAAGTCTATCGCTATTAATGAACGAAATCTGGCATCTTCAGGCATCCAACTGGCATATTTATCAGCTCAACCAGCAAAGCATTACTCCCAGCCCAAACCTGGTTTCAATCCAACTCCAACGCAGCAATCGAGGAACCTCTAATAACTCTAGAACACCGTATCTTGTCCCACTTCTGACTGTGATTGATGAGCTGTGGACAAAAGGATTACTTCTGTCCCTCCGCCAACTCAACACTGTCTTCAACTCGGACAACCTTGCGCCGGGCACCATGTTTCCCCAAGATTCGGCTTGGGTGGTAGATACAAAAGATGGCGATAGCACCAGTCATTGGCAAGCTCTCGAAAACCCAGAAGAGCCACTCATGGCGGAACGCATAGGCGTTCATACCTCCAGCAAACTCTGCCACGCGAAAGATACAGCGAACCTATTGAGTTAGCATGCATCTTCAAAGGGCATGGGATACTTACCATGATCAACACGCTTGAAATATAGACCGCGAGCACCACTTTTTGCCAGCCCTTGGGTGCATCAATGGCAGCCATTCGGTTTGCAAGAACGTGAAAGCGGCGGAAGACGCAGAGAAAGAGAGAGAACGTAACAAGCTGGAATGCTAGACCTGCGATGAGGACTCTAACACCAATTCTTTCCATCTCGCCTTGCCAGTTGTCGGAACTCGCTATTCCAGAGCCACTGCCCTGGATTAGAAAGGCGGTTACATCGCAGGTGACGAAGATTGGGGTGAGACGTCGACCTGGGATCTTGAGAATGCGATGGTGCGATGGGGGAAGCACAGCAAGGATGAGACGACTAATGAGGAGGTAGTTGCCGGCTGCAATAAAGACAGGGGCAAGGACCGTCCAGGTGAGCGTCAAGACAAAAGGAGTCTGTAGTGTCAGTCTGAGACAAGAAGGAGGTAATAATTGGATCAGCTTACTATCTCGGACTGGTTCTTGGTGGAATATACCCGAATAGCGTAGGCGGCGACTTCAATAGCCGAGCCTATAACTACAACGATGAAGTACCAGGCTCGGTACTTGATGAGGGTTTGGTATGCAAGGACAAGGAAGATAATACCATAAACGATAGCACCAATCACAGCGAGAGGAAAGGATGGATTGTACATCCAGATGGACTCTTGATCTGCCATCTTGGCTGGTTTCAATCAATGGTTTGAAGATCTTAAAGATGGAATAAGGAGTGATGAGTTTTGTTTGTAAACCGTTGTCTTGCTCTGTCTATTCATTCATCATGACGATTCCTCATCTATTCTATATACATTTTCTCAAATCTAGGCCACGCACGCAGTCGGTTCTGAAAGCGATGAATACGTTGCCAATGCTGAGGATGTTCCCATTTTGGGTTTTGGATGAGTATCTCAGGAACGGGAGTGATTCTGGTTGGTTGTCAAATAGACCCTAGTTGCGTGGCCTGCGCCTGGTAAGCGATGAATGCGAGCTTAGAAAACACGATGTATACGAGAGCCAATCAGGACGGAGCAGTAGAATCATAGCCGTCTCTGCTGAAATTAACATCCACGACAAAACAACAACATGGCGTTGTTTAGTTGCGGCTATGCTATAAACTAGTCGAGACAATGATAATCACATCACAGTCATGACGGTTGTCTGGGTTGGATTGTTCCTCCTCGGCGTCACCGACTTCCATGATGAAGTCAACCCTGTCTCAAGATCTTATCCGCATGTGAGAATCAAGATCCCAAGAACAACCCTGAATAAGACCCTGATTTTCACGGCATCTGAAATGACATCAAAAGTCGGGTCGGGTAAGCGGATCGACACAAGGGAAAGACATGAAGAAAGACACTCGGAGCCGAGGTGACGTTGATGGGGATGCCTCACGAGATGAGGGCATTCACATGGACACAAGCAGTCGATAGATTATCGTACGTGTTGTTTTATCTTATAAGAGCCCACATGATCCAACAACACTGTCTGATATCAACATTTAAAGACATTTCCCATGATCGAAAGGCGTGTGAGACAAAAATGTACTCAGACCCTGAGTTGGCGAGATTAGACTGGAGCTGGAAGAGTGATGTCAATTGAGGCAGATGATTGGGGTCGGTTGACGTGGGGCGCCATCATAGCATGGTGTTGCGGCAAATCTGAGAAGCGCCGTGACCAAGTTTTGGGTCACGACTCTGCGGCATTCAGCGGGCAAAACAGCATATTCTCGGTATACTTGTTGTACCGAGGGTAAAATACTGCTCAATGAGATGACCTCGTTTGCCTTGTTTTGTCTTTGACGGCCAGTCCGTCTGATGATACCCCACAGTCTGTTCGAGACATGTGAGATAGGCAGAAACAGTCAGTGAGGTTAATACTAGGTATTGTCTCTCACCGTCTTGTGCGTATCACCAGCGACGCCTCAGCAGGCAGCCTCGTCGCGGCGGAGCGTCGCACACTGCCACAGCCTCAACCCTCCTCGTCTAGGGTTGAGGTTTAGGTTTAGTTTAGCTACAGTAACGTCGGGTCAAGATACTATTAATGTTATCCACCGTCAACTAACGGCGCGTACCATCACGCTGACTTGACCAAGAATGGGAAACGGCCCGTCCGCCTACCCGCGGAGAATTGTGTCCCCCCAAAGAGCGCTCACCGATGTTCTGAGGATGAGGATGACTATGGGCTTTGTGAAAGATGACTGGAGCGCCATTGCCACTGGGGTGGGCATGTGAGTCAGTCAATGCTTGGTGTTGCTGTGAGTTTGATGCGGGCCAAAGATGGCGTGCATGTAAGTCAGCGTGGGGAACTGTAGACGGTGAATTACAGATATTTGATTAATTAATCAAGATAAATTCAATATTATTTGGATAGACGTCAGTTTAATACGGTTTGAATTATCTAGGAATTATAATCATTGGTACTCTTGCTCCTCAAACCTGAGGTAAAAGAATAGGCGAGCATGTGCATGTTTACTGAGCGATAGAAGGAGATGGATTGATATACGGATAAATGAGATCACCGTTTGAACCAAATCAATAGCGCCACTGTAAGAAACAAATATTGATTAATTATTCCATTTAATTAAATCAATAAAATAAAATAAAATAAAATAAAATAATCCAAAACGGAATTCTGCCCTTTTCTCCTCGAAACTGGCATTCAGCAAGCACCCGCACCACACAGCACCGGGTTCCCGGGCCTCACCGCCCACTGTGGCCTCTGTAACAGGTCGCCCCCGGTCATCTGCTCTCAATTTGCTGAGTTGTTCATCCAAGGGACCCATCCCACTCCCTCCCACTCTGTCATTCAACTTTCAAGACGCACACTCCCTCCCACCATCTAATAATAAAGGGCAGTATCTCATGTATTGTACAGCACAGTGATAAGTGAGTGGGTGTTTCTGTGTTCTTCCCCGGGCTTACATGAGACACCCACCATTAAACACTCTGCATCTCCTGGAGCCTCTGGCCTCTGCCTCCACACCTTAAGTTGAACAACTACAACTACGACGACTACTTACAACAACAAAGGTGCCGTGCCATTTTACTCCATGTTTCAACCCGCTTGTCGCACTTGTTGGCGTGCTGTTTGCCTATCACGGGCCAACAAACGGCGCCTTAACCTGCGGAAAGCCGTTTTGTTCTGAGGAAAAAGAAAAATACAAACACCGTCCCCCATCATTGATGCCGGCTCATTCATGGCTTGCTTTGTCCTACATGCGCTGCAACGTGGTGACCAGACCCGACCCCGTCAATGCAGGGCTGTCAAGTGTCATTGTCAATTGATTCTTTTGGTGATTCTCATTTCTTTTTCTATACATATGATCTTTCTGTCAAGAGATGTTTTCTACTACAGTACAGTAGTTGTTGGGTGCTCACCAGATCAAAATCAAGTTTGGCTGATGGTCTTCGCTTGGTGCCACGACATCACCGCCTCGTATTATGATATATCCAAATTTATCACATTTATTATTTCAGATGACAAACTTGTTTCTCAATCGTCTGATTCACCCTTATCCTCTCACAACTTTTCATCTCGAAATTTTCGGGCAGCATCACAACCCACTTGGATCAATCGATTTGTATCATGGCCAAGAACTCGGCATACTCTGTCACTAATAGACTTGTGATAGATCTCAGCCACCACGGCTTGCAACATTGGTCACTTTAGCCTAAACCCCTGTCGATGACTCCCAAGTACCACCAACCACTCTATATACAGCACAGCACAGCACAGCAACTTGTATTGTATTTGATATATCCCTTCACCGACGTCGATCTGTCAGCCACAGCCCCGCGAGGCACAACCCCCGTGACTCCCCCCAAAGTGGCATGTTCTCTCATCTCTCATCACATCTAATCTTTTCTCCAATGATCTTGTCCCGTCTCCTCACGAGCGCCTTTGCTTCAGATAATATCCATACGGACGGCCTTCCGGCGGCTTCATGCATCGAGTCGCAGCCCGTCTGCAAGCAAACCGCTCTGCACCGCACGTAAACTCGATCGTCGATGCGGGTGTGATCTTGGGGAGGGACTACAGCCGATAGTTTCCTGTTCCTTGTGTGAGACAGCACCAGCTTTGTTATCGAGTCCAGCAAACATTGCCCCGGCTTATGTGAATATCGTCCGCGTGGACTGTCTTGTGCGGCCAAACTGGTTCAACATTTGTGGTAGGACGGGTGGCTGGCTTTGACAGGCTATACGTGGAACTAGGGTCAAATCAAATGCCAAGTGTAGATCGAGTTGACCCCTCGCGAATTGCCCCTGAAAGGGACACGGCTTGGCTTTGTTTGCTAGATCTCGGAATAGGTTAAACCCATTGGTGTGTGATGCATCGCTTTGTTCTCGATGTGGGTGAAACGGTGACGTTCTTTACGGACTCGCCAGGATAACCGTAAACTTGTCTCAGGTAAATTGTATCTATTCATTGGTACACCCGATTAGATTTCGAAACACAGGCCAATGAGGTATAAAAGATAGCAAACATTAATCCACAATTCCCAGTCTCCAAAGGCACGCCCAACTGGCTGTTCGCTCAATTAGAATTGGTTACCCTAGAGTAGCGAGTAGAGCTTTCACGAGAAACTCAGGCTATGCCCAAACTTATTGACCCAGATTGACTCATAATGAAGTCTAGAAAAGTCAACTCAATTATGAGTCAGGGACGATACAATATGTAGAGCTTCAATTGTCAAATTAGCAGTTTAGCTGAAAGTTCTCCATCTGGAAATGGCAATGACGCGCCGTGAGTCACTCTCCAATTTCAGTTGATAGCTGGAGCTTTATTCTGCTCACGTAAGGAATAACCTGCGAGACTGTGGAGAAGCTCGCCACTCCATCAACAACATCACGATAAAACATCGACTTCTCGCTGCTTCTGTCAATTTCTTCACCAGAGCTTTCATATTCGTCTCTACAACCCCATTCTTTTACTTGCTCGGCGTTTGGGTTCGTTTTACGTCACTCATTGATTTTTAACGTTAACTACCACCAAAATACCGCTATCAACTGGCCAGCAACAGCCCACTTCTACAAACGTCATGATCTCTACCAAAAACAAGCCAGGTTCACCACAGACCCGTAAACAGGCTGTGGGTGAAGCTTCATCATCCCGGATTGTCCCTAAGCCAGTGCCCGAGTCGCAGGCACAGGATCCTAGGACATATCAGATCGAGCAGCTACGGCGACGTTACCAGCCGAAGGAGACTATCGCACCAGACGGTGCAACTTCACTGCTGTTCAAGATCAAACCCTCAGATCCCGATTTTCCATTTGAGCTTGCTCACCTTGAATGCGATGTTCGTGTTCCGCGGGCATATCCAGATGAGAAACCGGTACTGCACGTGAAGAACAAGGACATCCCGAGGGGTTTCGGTATCAACATTGAGAAAGGATGGGATGGGCTTGTCGAGGAGAAACCCGGAGCTACGCTGCTTGCTCACACGCGAGAGTTGGACAAGAATCTGGAGAAGTTTCTGTCTGAGCAAAAAGCCGAGACAGTCAAGCTCGTGACTTTTAAAGACACGAGGCATGTGGAGGCACAAAAGACTCAGACACAGGAGTCGACGCAGCCTAAGCAGGTGTCTGAGCCAGCTCCGCCAAAACCTGCTCCCGCTCCTATGCCATATGTTCCAGAACCGTCGTACACAAGAGACGAAATCGCCGCTGCAAAGGAGCGACGTGCTGTCGAGATTCGTCAGCTCGAGGCACGGATGAAGCGGACACCAGAGTATCGTCGTTCGCCTGATGGTGTTGTTTATACTCTGCCGTTACAGCCGCAGAAGCGTTCGGAGCTTCCACTAGGATTGCAGTCTGTTAGGAGTGTTCATCTGATTATCCCATTGATCTATCCTCTACAAAATCTCCGTATTCAGCTAAATGAAGTGGAGTCTGAGGACGCGGAGCCGGTAGAGGATCTTTTCTGTGAAAAAGCGGCAGCGCAGCATCAGATGTCTCTTATGAGTCATCTCAACTACCTCGCACAGAACATCCACAAGTTGGCCAAGCAGGCACAGGCTCAGGCACAGGCTCAGGCATCTAAGGTTGAACTAGCTGCGCCGGTGCCTGAAGACCAAACGGAAGATACAAAGGAAACCGAACCAAAGCCTGAGAAAAGCCATATCCAGGTGATCCAACGACCCCCTGAGTGGAGCCATGTCGATGGAGATGAGTCTGAAGAGAGCTCTGACTCTGACTCTATCGATCAGGGCGGTGCTGTTTTGGGTGAAGGTGAAGAGGAGCAAGAGCAGGTCTCCATGCCAGGTGAAACCCCTGAACGTGGTACCATGTTATCATTCCCTTCCATTGAGTTGCACGGCATTGAAATACTCCAGGTTTCTATCTTGAGTATCAGTGTCAAGTGTGAGCGATGCAGGACAGTCAACGAGATCACAGGTCTGAAGCCTGACGTCGAAAAGACGACAAGCTGCAAGAAGTGTGCGACACCGTTTGCCGTCAAGTATAGGCCTACGCTGGTGCACGAACACTCTACAAGGGCTGGGTTCCTCGACCTTGCTGGCTGCAAAGTGGCAGATATGCTTCCCAGCACCTTTGTCCCGACTTGCGAGAGATGTTCTACGCCCAGTCCCGGCCTGGTTTCGGTACGGGGCTCAGCCGTGACAAACGTCTGCCGAGACTGTCACGGCCATTTCACCTTCAAGATTCCCGAAATCAAGTTCCTTTTCATCACCCCTGGTTCTCTTCCTCCACCGACCACAGGGCCTCGCCGGAAGCAGGAGAAGCTTGGTCTCCATGCGGGAGAACAGCTCCCCAATAAGGGTGCATGCTCACACTACCGCAAGTCCTACCGATGGTTCCGCTTTTCATGCTGTAGCCGGGTGCATCCTTGTGATAAGTGCCATGACAGCCAGGAAGATCACCTTAACGAATGGGCCAACCGCATCATCTGCGGATGGTGCAGCCGCGAGCAGAACTATTCTGCAGCCGTTGAGGCTTGTAGATTCTGCGGCAGGTATTTGATAGGTAGAAAGGGCAGGGGATTCTGGGAGGGTGGAAAGGGTACGAGAGACAGGAGAATGATGAGTCGGAAGGATCCGAGAAAGTACAAGAGGATTGGCGGTTCGGCGGCAAAGGAGACCTAAGACACTGTAGATGTTGCTTGGTAGCTTGCCACAGCTGAGACGCGCCAGGCTGAGCTTCTGAGTTGTCAGCTTGAAATGTAACCCCAGATCAGCTGAACCAAATTTCTCAACTCCGCTCTATCGCATTGGTCCTCTTTCTCCCCATCAGCGGCTACGAACCGCCAATAATCCGGTGAATATCTGTAATAATAGAAATATCGTCACCGTTTCGCAAGACAGGACACTAATCTCTGTAGACATTGCGCATGTGAAACGTCAAGACAGAAGGCAGTGGGGGTTACGCAACCCATTCCCTGTACGCCGCGGTTCTATTCCCGTTGGATATCTCGCTGTGGGCGGCATTTGATTTGAAGGTCATCGTAATGGAGTGTCACACTGGGTTACGAGGCGTTTGTGCAGAAGTTGGGAACTTGAAGGGTGGGAATATGCTTATTGGTGTTTAATTTGGGTTGGGGTTGATAAATGGCTGCGGAATAATAAATTAATCTTTAGAGATAAAATACAAGAGTTGAATAATTCATTGGTCCCATCGCATGTGTATGTCGTGACTGTATGGTGATTGGAGTAAGCATGAGGTTGCATGTCCTTAGCCATTGATAAATGGTTACGATTCTTCTACCTACCTTGATAATGTGACCAGAATGTAGCAAGATATCCACAAATTTCAGGACTCTTGCATGAAGGCTTGAGAATATACGATCTAAATGACGATATATTGTCGTTTCTTGACCGTTGAGTAGAGCAAGCCACTGCTGTAAATGGATAAAATATCCATGAGGAAAGAAGAGCATCAGGTGCACCAGGGCGTGAATTCAAGCAATAAAGACGTATTCACCAATTGAATGTTACGAAACCCCTCATGAGGGAGTTTGTCAATATCATGAATGGTACTCGACCCATGGCTCGTCTGATCAAACAAGATATTGAGGGGACAAGTCAACTGCGAATTTCCCAATCTAGATAGTCGTGCAGGATGTGCTTTATTAGCGATACTAACCTCCATTATGCGAACTTCTACTGGGGGCATGAACAGAAGTACCGCCAAAACGGACGATTTTTGAAAGGCGACATCGGAGAAAGTTCCCATATCTCTCTTATGACCGCTAATGTTGGCGGGATTTTGGATCTGTTGAAAGGGTTGGGTTGGTGAGCAGGGGACGTGACGTGCCGCGCGGGATGGTCAGAACGGGATGGTTGATGGTTGGGGCTGAGACGTGGGATGTGGTGAGATGCTTGATAAGGTGCTGTGTTGAAGATAACCAAAGATTATGAAGGTTGTTCTAGAAGCACACAACTCATGAATACGGTAGGTGGTTAAGTGTGACGAGTTGTGTTTTGCTAATGATTTGAGAAATGCACCTTGAGAACTGATATGTGCATCATGCAGGTACGTAACATACTGAAAGGAATACTAGCAAGTATTCAGCCAACTGCAATGCTTCAGCACTAAATTAACCAATCCCTGGAGCGGCATGCATCAGCACCCAATGTGTCGACTTGAAGCCATCGTGAAAGGGAGTGATTCGATTTGACAGCCAATGCCATGGCGTACCAGTTTACCCCACAATCAAGTGTCTTTCCCTGAATACACCCCTGTAAAAGGGCATCACAGGACATGTCTAGGGGGTCTAGCTGAGGGCATTTCTGCCAAATTCCCCGCTCTAAATGATGCCACATTAGGTAGCTATTGATAGGAAACAACTCGTGATTGTATGAGTGGCAAATCTACCCCTAACGCCATGAAATTTATCAGACAGTTTTTTTGACAGGACAACGTGACGTGACGTTTGTTTGTCTCACCCCTTTCAACTTAACTCAACTGATATGGAGGCGGAGGCGCTTGACTGCGCGCGGAAGAGCGGACAGACGCGCCACGGACCGTCACCCGTCATCACGGGACCTGATTGTGGCTGGACGGGGATGAGATCCGTTGGCTTAGGGCTTGTGAATGGTGTTTGCTTTTGGGAGATTCTGGTTGTGAAACTTGTAAGAGTCAGGGCGCTCTGAGGGAGAAGAGGTATTTGGTAGACGCCTCAAGGAAAGCTTCACTCTGAGGTACGGTACTGGTAGATGTCTCGGTAGTGGTGGGGAGTCTACGGCACCGAGTACCTTAATGTACCAACATTCCGGCCGGACATGTCCATCAACTACGAATGCTGGCGCTGGCTTCTTCAACCTTTGACATGAAACGCGCCTGACTACGTAGGTGCCCTTCCTTTGTCATGATCCCTCTCCTCTCCTCGGACTAATGAACAACGAAAACATTCATCCCTTCATCCCGGTCGACCTTGTTAGTTAGGCATGGTACGGCGCCCCCGGCGGCCAGACACCTTCACACGTGCGCCATGACAATAAGAAAAGTGACCCCCATTCTCCCCATTTCCTGCGATTCATCTGATGTCCCGTCCCCTGGCTGCGCCAAACCAAACGTTCCCGACTCAGGGCTTGTCCCGCGGATCCTCTTCCGGCGCCGGGGGCGACCCCTGAAATGACTTGGGTCAAGGGTGCCCTTCTAGAAGGTAATGAGCTTTACGGTGAGTTGGAGTTGGGCTTGATTGATGCCCAGCAAATCAATGAATTTATCGTTTATTAAATCATTTCTTGAATTTATTTATCTCTTTTTAGTCGAGCTTAACGGTGGCTGACCTCGTAATTCTTGAAACGGTGGCCGTTTACTTGAATACTTCCCTATTGTATTGGATCGTGATAGAAACTGAATGTAGTTTTTGATGTCTTGCACGTAAAGGAAACTGAATTACTAATTAGACATTAACTGCTAAGATTTGTATGCATGCATTGCCAGACTTCAAACGGAGGCTCAACACCACGCATACTATATCTTGCAGCGGCAGAATACATACATAGCCGCAGCCAACCACAAAATACCCTTCGACCTTATTATACCACCAGTAAAGAAACCAAACCAGTAATCCTAAATCCAATTCTCAAAACGGTCAATCTCATCTGCAAGCCCTCAGGCTAAACCAATCATCCTGGCGTTGATACATGCTTGACCTTTACCCCCAATCTTTCCCTCGCCTCCCTGGTTCCATGATAGTTACCGAGTTATCTCGAACATCCATGGAACCGAAACCCTGTCCAACCCGGGACTCAAAACCCATGACCCCCGCTGTCGGAGACAAGCCCGGAAAACCGTCGCCCCCGGAGGATTCTGCTTGGTAGCGAATAGGCGAATTCTCCTGGCTTCACCTGATACCGTGATTGGATCTGTTCAATCTCTTTTGCTCGGTAAAGCAAACAGGGTATTTCATCAAGGATTCTCAGAGGGCGTGATTTCAGACCTTGTGAGCATGCTGTAAAACGATCGACGCGACTCATCTCGACCCTTGACTCCCAAACAATGGTTCCCGCCGTTTTGGTACACCATTATCGCCAATCACCTAGTTCGGGCTAGGAACGTTTGTCGGGGCATCAACGGCCGAGTCTGTTCCGTGTTTGTTCTCTTGGGATACAGGTTGTTCGGGATCCTGCTGGATAGTGTTTCCGCGCATACGGTAGTTGCTAAACCAACTCCAGACTTGGCCTATCGCTGTGTCCGAGAAATCACTTTCCGGGTTCGGGTTCGGTTCGTTCTCGCCGTCCTTTGGAAGCTTAGGACATCTTGCAAATAGACACAGGATGAAAGCTAGGCCGGCCAGAACGCTGCCTGTCACCCAGAGGCGTTGGAGCGCCGTCGCCACAGCGGAGGCCATAAGCTCGTAGACAAATCCTCCTAGCTCGACAGACGATTTGATCAGCTTCATCGCATTGCCGATCTGAGCTGGGTCTATGTCTAGACTTCTGAGTACCCTATTCAATTGGTCGGAAAAGACAGCGATTCCGATGGCGATTCCTAAACATTGGCCCATGGTTCTCAAGACATAGACCATACTGATAGCATGCCCAACATCCTCCTCGTCGACTGTGGCCTGTACACCGATGGACAAGACCGGTATGAGTAGACCCATTGCGATACCCACGAACATAGTGATCACCAAGATGGTCGAGGTTGGCGTGTCTGGATCAAGGATCGTCATAGTTCCGAAGATAATTACCAGAAGACCCCAGCCGCTTACCATGAAGCCCTGGTACTTGCCTGTCTTGGCCGCTACCACTCCCACAACAGCCGCCATAGGAGCAACGGCCAGAGTTGCTGGGAGTGCCCATACTCCAGTCATTAGAGTCGATATCCCCTTGACGCCAATGAAATAGACAGGAAGATAGTACACCACCATCCACAGAAGGATACCGTGGATCGTCGCGTTTATGAACTGCAGTATGGTTGATCGCTTCTTGAACATGCTTCGCCGAAACATGGGTCTTTCTGCTGTTCTCTCATATACCCCCAGAGCCACGAAGCCGATGATCGAGACGGCAGCGGGGACGATGACCTGTGCTGATTTCCATGGAAAGCGTGTACCGCCCCAGGTCAGTGAAAGAAGGATAGAGACGGAGGAGATAGTATAGAGTAGAATGCCAATCCAATCAAGGTTCTTTATCAAAC
The DNA here is from genome assembly GCA_014822085.1 of Fusarium stilboides. NCBI lineage: Eukaryota > Fungi > Ascomycota > Sordariomycetes > Hypocreales > Nectriaceae > Fusarium > Fusarium stilboides. The sequence goes on from JAASAY010000043.1 coordinate 66,945, forward strand.
GAAGGTTGCGTTGGTCTCTGTCATATCCCAGAAGGAACATGGCTCCCACGAGACTGCCTCCAAGGAAGGGGAGGGTGCACCAAAAGATCCACCTCTGTTGTTGTCAGTCACTATATGCCTCGTCATGTGGTATCCAGGAAGATATTTACCCAATCAGAGTCCTTATTCATAACAACAGCACCTCCAACAAGAGGACCAGCGACCGTTCCAAGAGCCCAAGACACGTTCTGATACGCCACCCATCGAGAGCGCTCGCGGATTGGAAACATATCAGCCAGTATCAAGCCGGACAATGCTTGTGGCCCTCCAGAGCCGACACCTTGCACGGCTCTACCTGCCAGAAGCATTATGCTGGACTTTGCGGCACCACAGAGGACAGTTCCGCTGATGAAGATGGCCAACGAGGCCATGTATGCTGGCCTCCGACCGACAACATGGGCGAGTTCGGCGAATATGGGCTGAGATATGGCTGTAGTTAGTAAAAAGATTGAACCCATACTCATGCTCTCAGAGAACGACGCATCGAGTTCTCTGGCAATTGACTATTTGTGTCAGCAGCGGCCAGACCTATGCTTGGGGTGACTTACAGGAAGTGTAACGGAGATACATGTTGCGTCAAAAGCTTGAACAAGAGCAACTGTGTTCATGACAATCAGAATGCTCACTTTGCGCAAAGGCCTAGCCCTTGGCATTGGAACAACGATGACACCTTCAGGAGCTTCTAACACGGTGCTTGCCATTTTGGAAAAAGATGTAGAGATGAAAGACTAGGAGTGAATTACGTAGAAGATCCCCTCATCTATGGATAGACTTTGTTCTCGCCTCCTTTATGCAATACGTACAGGATATGTGCAGGCAGCCCCCTTCGATCTCCTCGGGCAACCAAAAGTCAAATATGAGGCCACAGTGTAATAGAGACAATCTTCAAGCCGTGTGGGTGGAAAATCAGTCATCATCATCTAACCATACGGAATAGCTTCATCACAATGGTGTCGATTACCATGGAGCACCTCAGCGGCCCAATGCTACTCTCTTCGTTTCTCATGTCTAGTGTGATTTATTGGCATGCCTTCTTTATCGTCAGCTATCTACTTTGCAAATATACGCCTACCCTTTACGAACAACTCCGACAGAAGGATATTCTGCGGAAACTCTGTCCACTCATCCTCGTAATTGTTCGAATGTCATTTGGTCTTGCTGTCTCTTTACCAGCATGTATAGAAGCGGCACGAACGACACCATGGGGAGTCAATCAACCCCTGAATACCGCGGGCAAAGTTTGTGTTGTATCGCAACTTGCCGTGTGGTCCAACGAACTTCCTCTGATACGATTTTACTCGCTCGAGCTTTTTATACACCATTTACTCTGCCTGCTTGGGACATCAAACATCATTCTCTCGCCGCCGATTCATCAAATAAAGCCGCTATATATCTTCTTTGCCTCTCTTGTAGGCGACATTGGGCCAGGGTCCGTAATGATTTTGCGACTGGCAGACCATTCAATCAGTACTTCAAGGTTGATGTACTACGTCGCCTTGTGTTCAACAGCAACCCTCATCTTCTGCCGCATCGGATGCGCTTTTTACACCCTCACTCAGGTTCTCACAGACCCGTGTAACCTTGCTGACTGGGTATGGGTTCTATCGGTGCTACTGTTCGGCTTCTACTCGACCTACTGCGCGGTTCGCAACTTAAGATGGCTCGGGATCATCAAAGTCGACCCCGTCAGGTACAAAATCACATACTTTTGCCGATTTGTGGTTCCTATATCGCACTTCTTCCTAGCAACAGCTTGCGGCACTACTCTAATCTCGACTTTGTTCTTGTACGGGCTATACCTCGATCGACCGTTGAAACCCCTAGAAATAGGTCGACTCTCGATGAATGCCCTCGTTGCTACGGCTTTGGGTTTAACGTGCGCCCTTGTCGTAAGGATCGCATACCCGTACAACGTCTCTAGATCTGACCCATGGGGACGTTTGTACCTCCCACTCGGAACGGTCTTGGCAGGTGTCTGGGTCTGGGCTATAACCACTCAATACACGAACTATGTGGCTCGCGAAACAATTCTGGCATCCACGGCGGTCAGTGCTCCTCTGTTTTACGCCATTGCCAAAGTAGCACAATACTACTCAGCCAAAGACGCTGCTGCAGCGTATGACGAGAAACCGCCTTGGGATGAAGTTCCTATCAAAAGACATCTGGAGATGGCTCGCGAGCATGCCGCCATCTTCACCGTTTCGCTGGCCCTCTTGTCGTCCAATGTCTTGAGTCTCTCTGAGGCAGCACGCCTGGCAATCACGGCCTGTCTCGTGGTCCAACTTCGACTCCGCTGCGATATGGTTCCTCTAGCTGCTGCGAACTTGGGTGGGATTAAAGGGCTTTGTATAGCTCTTCTAATTCTTTTACTTGAACCAGGCTTTTTAATCTTCGCCATAACTGCGCCATACATCCGGTACGACGAGGACTCATCAGTCGATAGTATCCTCAACTATCTTCTTCTTGGAGGGACCCTGTTAGTTGCCCTGGCTGTATCAAGGGAAATGGTTGCTTCAAAGCCATGTGCGACTACGCCAAAGCCTTGCAGGACTAAGAAGTTTCACCCGATAGCTCTTCTCTTTGCCTTTTTCTGCATCTTGCAAGCAATGCTAGTCAGGAAATACCTTTTGTTTGAAGAAGGTACTCCGGAGATCAGTGTTGGATTCGCTAACTTCAGATCTATTCTGTCGGCCCCTTTTACTTGGGTTGGGGTGTTGCAGATGAGTTCATTGCCCGTTATTGTTCTAAGGGGGCTGAGGTAGGCAATGCATCTGCTATGTACCACGCGAATGTGTTTGTACTCTTTTCATGTACCTTGGGGAGCTTTATGATTTCAATTGTTTGCCAAAAGTTACCGGCGTCGATTTGGTCGTCGATGTAAATATTAGTGAGAGTATGTTAAGGAGGAGGATCAGGAGAGAATGAGAAAATAGTCAGACGGTTCAAGGAGTTCAAGTAATGTGTCAAAGAATTTCAACTATCATGACAAATCATCTATAGAAGTGCCTTTAGTTTGCGACAATTCGATACAATAGTTTAACATCGTGACTCTGCCGTTCTTGCTTTGAACTCTACTATGTCAGGCCGTCTAGTAAATAATCGATACTTTACTTGACTTTAGGATGAGTTGCGATAATAACTAGAGTATTATTTTTGGCTAAAGATCTACTAAAGTGCCTGATTAATTTTATTATAGTACCGCTTACCTAAAGTTGGTAGGTAAAGTGTTCATTATTTACTAAACCGCCGTGACGAGTGTTGGGTGTAGGGAGGTACAAGGAAAGGGAAGTTTGACTTTGGAGAGTCAACAACGAAAAGTATACCAACTTTCTTATTGTTATTTTAGGCTGCCATACTCTGTTTGCATTCGTGCATGCTGCGCGTGACTCACTGTCACCCGTTATTCAGGTTTTTCTTGCGTTTGCCTGCCAGTTGCCGAGCACTGGCATGACCTCTCCTATCAACCTACCGTGGCACCTGCCCTTTGTTTCCCTTCAACTCAACTCAACAAAATATCTTATCCCATCAAACTCCTCTCGCTCGCTTGCACTGCGCCCTTCTTTGTTGCGTTGCACACAACTACACTTCGTCTCTGGCCTCAAAGCAGCTTCAACCACTATCTCTAAGCCAAGCCGAAGCCATGAGGACCGAGCAACTCGTCGAAAAACCTCTATCGGAGCGTGAGAAGGACCTCTCAGCAAAGCTTCACGAAGCAGAGTCGGAGATTCACGCCAACGCGCAACGCGAAATCAAGCTTCTCGCTCAGCTCCTGGAAGCCAAGACTGCGCTGCTTGAAGCATCTCAACAGCGAGAGCAGATTTCATCGACCCATCTCAAAGAGAAGACAACGGAGCTCGAAGCATGCCAGAACCGAGAGCGTCAGCTCTCGGCCCAACTCAGGGTAAAGACATCCGAGTTCGAAGCTCTCAAGGAGGGTCACAGTGATCCTTCCGCAGCGCTCCGGAAATCTCGACAGCAGGAGCGTGAGCTGTCAGTGGAACTCCAGAAAGTGAAGACCGATTTCTCGGAATACAAAGATGGCCGAAAAGACCAAGACTCTAAGCTTCGAGAAGCAGAGATAGATCTTGAAAAGTCTCAGGACTACGTACGAGTGCTGTCGAACCAGCTCCAAGAAGCAGGGAAAGCGAATCAAGAGTCTCGAAACAAGGCCCAAGAGCATTCAGAAGAGCTGCGGAAAGCTAAACTGGACATTCAAGCTAGCAAAGCCCGTGAAGAGGAGCTGGAAAAACAACTCAAAGTGGTCACTACTCACCGCGATTTTCTAGTACAGGCGAACCTGGAGAGGCTGTCACAAGGGGCATCAACTCCCAACAACCTCTTTGCGCCTAGACAATCAACATCATTTGGCGGCCCCTTTGCGCCTAGACAACCAACAACGTTTGACAGCCTCTTCGGTCTAACAGGACGTAATGTCCTCGGGGTTAATCAAGCACCAACGCCCCGCCTCCTTGGTACTGTCACTGCTTTCCAGGCACACTCCGAGACGGAGCCTAACGCCCCAACCAAATATTTTCAGAATATCTTGTTCCAGGAGCCCTACAAGAACTGGTCGGCTGAGGAACTTAGACTGGAAGATTATGTTCAAGGAAGACGGCACAGCCAACCACAGCAAACACCAAAGCCCAATTCTTTGCCCTCTGAGCAATCGCAAGAACCACCGTCATCCCCGTTCGTCAGATATGGACAGCAACAACAACAACAACAGGCCACACATGGGGTTTGCTTCCCTGGAATTGCCGGAGAACAGCAGCAGCAGAAAGTACAGCAGCAGCAGAAAGTACAGCAGCAGCAGAAAGTACAGCAGCAACAAGCTCCGCAGCAACAAGCACTGCAGCAGAAACCACAGCCTTAGCAAGGACAGCTACAGAATGTGCAGACAGGGCCCTCTCCAGGACCACCTCGCGGACCTAGACACCAACAGCAGAAGCGTGGTCGGAACCGAAAGCGACAACAGTATCAAGGGCAGCCTTCGCAAGGTCCCGGTGGACCTAAACGACATAAGGGATAGGCCTGTATGCACTACGGAGAGTGCCAAATATGGCTACTCAGCACTTAGAGTCCTTCACCTACTGAAGTGTGGTTAGACTCGAGAAAGATGGTTGATTTTGGGGATTATGGAGACAGTGGACAGGATCAATGTATGAGGAAGATCGGACAAGATGTCATGTTGCTAAGAACAAAAATGGAATCGTGGTACTAGGGACTTGTTAGTAGGGAAAACATGTATGAGAAATTGCCATACCGTCATCAATTCATGAGTGTGAAATAACCCACCCTCGGAGGCATAGTTTACGTCGGACGTGAGGTCTACTAAATATTAATTCCTTTATGCTAAAGTTTTTACTACTTTGGTGTAAATATGATTGAAAAGGTCCCGAGATTTAGAATAAGCCTTGGTGGTTATTATGATACATGTATTCTAGGAGTAATAAATTTTATAAATATTTTTATAATCGATGAGAGTTATCTAAAGACTCGCTGTCTGATGTTTTCTGAACCCTCTTATCCCACCTTCTCCGAGCCTTATCAAAAGCCAAAGCATTGTTCTACTCCGTAGCCTTTTGGAACAATGCCTGAATCTTGGCCTCTAAATCTGCTCCAGTAGCTCTGTTTAGAGTGATTACCAATGGACATCGCTTCTTTTCATCTTCATCGTCTCCAGAAATGCCTCCAGGTCTGATGTGATTCCTAGTCGATGAGCTTCTCGAGGTAGATCCAACTCCTGTAATACCTTAGCACTCTTTGAGTCAATAAAGGGGCATGCCGTCTTATAAAGCCACTGCACTCTTGGACGAGATATCCCCTGGCCTGTGACGCCGAACCCCTTGATATCCTTCTTCAGTTCGTCGAGAGCTTCAGTAACGTCGTCTCTTGAGAGTAATGGTATGAAGCGCCCTCCATCTAGATTGTTCTCTGATATATACCTCTCTAAAACCACACAGTCCCAGCCTTTTTTATCTTGTGAGCCGCTGTAAGTTCACAGGGTGAATTGAACAAGGTCAGGATGGCACCAAAGCTAAGGGTGTGTGCTATTGGCCGGGACAGGACGACAGCGTATAATAGGTCTTGGAAAGGTGTAAGAGTAGTTGAGACGTATGTCACCAATTGCCCCTTTCGCCCGTGAGAACTGATATCTTGAGCTTCATCTTCCGGATGACAAAGTTCCTCCGCATCCTTGGAAAGCATGTACTTCAGAAGTCGAACCTGCGATGGCTGCGGCTTTGAAGATCCACGAGTAGATTTTCTTGATCCCTCGCTTGGAAAAGTCGGATGCTGCTTTCGCTTTTTGGGAACATGATCACCTGGTGATCCATCTTTGGTATCGTCCTGATTCTCAGGCTTGATTTGATGGTTGTCGCGATCAACACTATCATCCGACTTGACGACATAGTCAACTTGTCGATCCTACGAGTCAGAGCCGGGCATTCTGTCAAAAATTGATTGTCAATTGAGGTTCCTACAATAGTAAATCGCTCAATGGGCTTTACATCATCGCTCATCGATTGTCCATTGCCGATCGTGCCATGATGTAATCGATGTCGTTGGCGATCCGATCTGAGACAGAGTTTAGGAGCCGAAAGCCACATTTGGAAACAAAGGCCAGGTAAGCCTATTATGTTAGGTTCCTGACTAGTAAACAAAGTGATTTAAACAATTGATCTCGAGGCTTAAACGTTCATTGTTCTATACACACGCCTACAGCTGATCTTGACTGAGTGTCGTTGGCACAACGTTCCTGATCAAAAATGTTGTCCAGTGAGGGAACTCCTGTGTCATTTTTTTAAATTCTTGGAGTTGACAAACATCGATCAAGACTAGAAACAATTTGATTTGATACTTCTGACATATATCGAGTCAATGTAGAAGCGTATGATCTGATTTGACGGAAACGCCAAAGCCTAGGTAGGATAGGCTTACATGAATGCTTTACTTAGGATCTTGGGAATGGCCCCAAGTCTATGCCTCTACAAACAACTCCAGTTTCTTACGGTAAGTAGTGCAAGATCCAAATTATTTCCTTCCTTGATACCGTTAACTGACCATACCTGAAACCACAGATATAGTCATGTGAAGCACTTATAGGGAGGGCATCGCGGGGTTGCTTACACATGTAGTATCCCGCTCTCTGCAACCTTTACAGCATCAGGTCCCGTGTAAACAATAAATCATTGTTTATTTGACAAGGTTAAAGGTTCTGACATCATCTCAGATCCTTCCTTGACCAAGGTAGGAAACGGAGAACTGCAGAATGTCCGTCTTCGGTATCACATGGTGATGATATTGTCAACGATGGTCTTGAAGCTCTAGGCTTCCATTTAATTTCATGTGGTAGATTATTACAATTTAACCTTACACCGCATCCTTCAGGACCAGGATAAGGATATTCTGACAATATCACATTGTGCCAACGCATCGACTCGGCCCGTCTGCCACCATACTCAAAGGCCACGGGCCGAGGATCGACACCTCATCTGGAAGAGATACCACCAATCCTCAGGCACAGCGCGCCGCAGTTGACTGCACCCTCAAACCAACCATGCCCCAGGCTCGCGGATCCGACCCTCGATGCATCCGCATGAATGAGATGGCCAGTTCCCAGGTTCTCCGCATCACCAGGCCCTCCTCTGACCATCACATGTCGCCTGTCAAACCAAAACAGAAAGCTCGATCTTAAGCATCTATCACCCCCATTACGGCCCTCCGATCCGAATCAGGGTCCTTGTTTGCACGGCATAGCTTTTCCGTCGGCTGACCCCTATCTTCCCCGGACCGGGGGGTTGCCTTTCACCCACGCATGTTTCTCCCGAACCAGTTGCTTGGGAAGTTGGGGAAATCCGGACGAATTTGGGGGTTGTAATGCTACCGCTCAGGAGGGGGTGAGATGGCAATTTGACAACAGATATGACGCCCGGAAGCCAGTGGCCTGGACGCTGCTCGTGGCATGATCCCATGTCAGCTGGCACAGGGCCCTGCAGGCTATTATGCCTTGTAAACCTGGGGTAAGATGTTTGATATGCACGACCTGCCCGTCTTAGCATAGAGGCGCAGTCAACACTGAACTGCTGATGAGGATTAAACGATTATCAGTTAAGGGTATCCGGAAAAGAACAACACTGAACTGCATTGATTAGGACAACCTCATCTATCGCGCATCCTGCAGGTATCAGAAGACACCCTTGGCTACACCATCACCAAAAGTCCTTGATACCTGGGATGAGCACCAAAGACATGTATGGGCCGATAGGTATGCATATTCCTCGATCTACACTGATAACCTTATGCTCAAACCAGACTGGTGGTAATAGCCAAGCATTTGCTAAGAATTATACCTGGCATGTCTCAGTATATGTCGGTTTGATATGGTGTTGACAACTCAGGCTATTCAGATAATGGGAATAATTACCAGCTTGCACATGACAGTCAATTCAGAGTTGAAAGTCCTTCTAAGTGGCTCAATACGATATTCCAGCTCGCCATAGTTGAACTCAAGGCCAATCAAAGGTTGAACATCAATGGTCAGCATTATTCCACCAACCCCCAACCTTGATCAATTACCGGCCGCGGCGCATCAATAATAAACTCTCGGCAAAGGACACGGAAAAGGTAACCCAATCTTCAGCCAGTTTCGCGTATGCGGAGAACCTTCACCACGTGGTGCGCTGAAGAATGGCAGGGTACCTGAAATACCTACAGAGTCATGAAAAGGAACATTCGTCCAAGCTCAGCACGCTAAGGCTAAGAGAGGGAGTTTGAGTTTGAGTTGCAGTTCAAGTTCAGTACGTACTGCTTCGTTTAAGGTTGCCCGTCGGTAGGCTTAACTGTGGTGTTCCCAAAAGGGAATCTTTTGTCGACATCCAATCTCAAGGTTTCACGACGCGGCTGAACAACCCTCAGCGTAATTACTTACAGTCTTGGATGTCAGCCACCTCCAGTCAGTTTCACTTGAATCATATCCTCTTCCACACGTCTCAAGATAGTCTCCCCTTTCTCCATCGGCAACTCCGTTGAGCTCCAAACGCATGCCCACATGAACATGGCGATTATCTATACGGACCCATAACGTTCTCTACTTCGCCTCCTCGTGGCTCGAAATACCGCCACGCGAATTTCACGTGTTAACTTGTCAAATGTTAGCGAAAAGCAAGAACTCCATATATCCATGGTAGTAGCTCCAATTACAACGCAGCAAATAATGTGCAATTGCCGGACCGACAAAGGCGGTTACTGGTTCATGATACTGGAAGAGGGGCCGCGGCGAGGCAAGGGAAAAAGCACGGCAAACTCGCCGAGAACATGGCATTATTGAGGGGCCGAAGAGCGCCGCAGAGTCGCCGGAAACAAGTGACGGAGATGATTGATTGAAGATGAGACCTTATCAGTGGAGATTTTGGAGTTCTTGGGTCCTTCTGGGTCCCTTCTGGATCCCTGAGATTTCACGATATGGCTTCACTCGCATCTGTCTGGCTTGAATTGGGGCCAGCGGGTACGGTATGATGCAAGACGCAGTTTTGATGCCCAACAACCGTTTGTCTGCATTAGAGTTTACAAGGCTGATTACAGGAAGACCATAGCAGTTTGAGATACGCTTCTCCACCATAGATCCGAAATGAGATTGAGTGGAGATGCGCGATAAAATAATAAATTGAATTTATCGATTATTTTCCATTTTTTAATAGCGCGCCAAGAAACGGTATCCTGACTGACGAAAAGTTGACTCTCACCCTGTCCGTCACACGTAATATCGAGCAAGTGATAAGAAGAAAAAAAATACCGCGTCGCTTAGCTCAATTCCCCCTCTTCAACAATCGTTAGCAATTGCCTCTTCAAGCCTCAATGGCAACCCGCGCGTGATCGAGGGAAATTGATGGTGGTGTGAAATGTGTTCTCCACGTGCGGGAGAAGACTTCTAGAAGGTCTCATATAGATGAGCAGTGATTGGTCGGGGCACATCGGCTTCGAGATTGCACACCACCATCTAAAATAGGAATAGACACAGGCTCGTGCGGCTGCTCGGGCACACCACTCCCTGAGATAGAAGCCTGAGGTGTCAACAGCCTGAGATTATCGCGCTTGTGTCTCCAACACTCCGACAGCGGCGACGGTAAACAAGCGCGGTTGTTGTTCCTGGTGTGTGTGTGCCTGAGATGAGGGCGGACAGTGGCCGACAGGCAACATTCATTCATAGATACGTACTTCTTTCATAACCTCCCGTCCCAGTTCCGGAACAGCTGGATCAGATGTCTCATTTCCGGCTCAAGATTCGGTCATAGCAAGATGATGACCTTTCTACTATGTACTTTGTCATCGAGATATCGCGACCCATTTGCAACACACTCAGCATCGAACAACGCATCGACCAGCGCATAAACAACATTTCTTATTGCACGTTCCTGAGCCGCGTGATGCGGTTGCACCTTCGGATCCGGACCTGACAAGCAAGATCTGCGAGATTCTGGGGGGGAACCATCACCCCAGACTATGACGTCGTCAACCCCAGATCTCGATGTCGAGCCCGAGTCTGACTTCGGGTTTTGTTTGAGAAAAACATCGATATCAACATGAGTTTTCGATGTCGACCATCGTCTCGAGATACCCAGCCTTGCATTGCTGTGACGTTGTTTAATTGATCACCAGCTGCGTTTCTGAGGCAATTGCGACATCGCATCTCATGTGCCTGATTTTTTGTTTTTTGCACACCACATCCCTTTCACAACGAGGGTGATGCCCGTTTTGGATAGTTTTTCGTTAATTTGACAAGTCTCCATCGGTGATCTCAATGCGACGTCGACCGTTCTGGAAACCGTATTCAATTGTTACGTCAAACGTTGTCCAAATATGAAGCTTCAACGTGTTTTGGGTCAATAAAACCATGCTTACTGCACCAAATAGTACAAGACCCAGCGGCTATTAACTAACTGTTAAGTAAGCACTCCGACTTTTCTTCGTTGTTGCCTGGTTTCCGTAATCTCTCGTGTGGACTGTGGTTCCGCTAACCCCAGAGAACCCTTTCTTATTAGTGGTATCCCCAGCCGGGGGATCGTGGTTAGCAGACAAAGTTTTAAAGTAGCAGATTGGGGTAGGAACCAGTCCCATTTTTTCATTTTATTTTATCTCAATATAATTGATCAATTAATCAATTAATCAATTGATCAATTAATTAATTCCTAGTTTTCAAACCGGAATGCATTTCTTGACAGCCGGAATCAGGTCCGGTGCCCGAGTCTAATGGCCCACGACTCATGCAAACGATGTCATAGGCCACGAGGAATTTCTTTCCTCAACAGGCAAAGCGAGGCCGAGAAAAGGCTTGCTCCGGCTAAAGGTTGATCGGGTCACAGGGCATGGTAACTTTTTTCGGCATCTTTGACAGCCTGACAGCTAACAGCTCCTCAACCCACGTGAGGTCCAGTGCATTTCCCTCTGATGTCAGCAAGGTTGGCGTCTCTAGATCTGTCGGCATTCCTTCGATTCAGGAACCTTGGCGTGCTGTAAGAAATGAAGCTGCAACTGACCTCGGGCGAGGCTTACTTGGCAGAGGTAGGATCTACAGCTTATTTTTCGCATTTCGAAGGGGTCGTTTGACTTGCTGCATTGCATATCGATGGGCGCAGACACTGATACTCTTGCACCCTCTGAAAAAGCCTCTATTCTGTACGTATCCGTTGACCAGGTAGTTGAATCAAGCGGTGAAAAAGCGGCATTAAAACGAAACATCCCATGAAAGACGGTCAAGGTCAAGGTCAATCACAAGCATGCAAGCTCTCGGCAGCCGCCAGAAAAACAGGACCCTTGCTGCATTGCACGACATCTGTTGATTGATTGAAACTTTGAAAGGCTTATTCTTCAGCGCAAGCTTGCGCCATAAACAACCACAACCCCAGGTTTCCGAAAGCAGCGGACGGGGAACCTCGGTGGGAGCTGAGAATTGCCCCGGATGGCCCCCACAGCCGGCGGGTGGCCGGGACCTCATGAGGAGGACAATAGAAAGTCCCCAGAATTGAAAGCCGAATTAGACCGATACGGTTGCCTGTGCCGAGGAGAATAGGTTGCAATGGCACGAGGTAGATGAGTTGCTAAAGCTGGGGAGCCGAACCGCCGGATCTTTAGTTTGATCCAACGTGCGACGGTGACAGACAGAGACGAGCTACGGTGCTTAGATGAACTCCCGATAGCTTGGCTCTGAGAGACCAGACCGGATAGTGTATCAAGAAGCTTTGCAGGGTCTTTCAAGGAATTCAAGATAGGTATGCGGAACAGAGCAAACAAAGATGTCGAGTGTATACGCATTGATAGTTCCAGAGCTTCAAGGCAGAGCCCAAGGCCCCAAACCAACACAACGCAGCTCACATTATGCAGGGTCCTTTACCTCCAAGATTCCGATCGGTAATTGGGCAAATCTGACGACCTGTCTTATTCCCGGTCTCACGTCCAATTAACATACTCCAATTTAATTGGCAGTGAAGAGTGTTTATCCGCTCCACTGACGGGACATCGCCATGAATTTTCCAGTATTGGGTTTAGCCTAAAACACGCCTTTTTGCGTCCTGGCAGTTGAACGGGCACATTGTCTTCTGAGTCAGAAAAAACGCCCCCCGGTCCTTAAAAAGCAAAAATCCAACGAAACCCGAAGATGCGAAATGCCTCCCCGTCAGCCACAAAAAAAAAACAGCAAACACGCCCCCCTTGCTCATATCCCCATTTAGCCTAGATCCGTTTTCTCCATCCGAGGGATCCTCACGACTCCAAGCGCACATATCGCAAAAAGCAATTCAATTTTCGTCACAGTGGAGATAAATGCATCAAGGGAGCTCGAACCCGCATGTGACCTATTGCTTCGCATTTCTTTTTTCTCTGCCGCAGGCAAAAAGACCAAATTGATGCGGAGAAAGCAATTATCGCCTCTTTGCTGATCACACGGACAACCATGATGACCACAGGAGAAATTCTCCAGATTCTCCGCAGACCAATGTCAACAAGTGGCTCCTTTTCTGGGGAATTGAACACGTCAAAGCTTCAACTATTCTTAAAAAGAGGAGATAAATTCGATAAATGATATTTATTTTTCGTTCTAGACGCCATTGACGCTTAAAAAGATAGTTGGACGGGGATACGAAAGAGTCTGAGCTCAGGCACCCAAAAAACCAAATAACGTGTGCTTACATGGATGCATGCGATGCACTGAGTTTGTGTGTTGACGATGAGAGTTGCACTTCCCCGGAAAATCCTGAACGGGAGAGGCGTCGTTGCCTCTTTTTGCCTTCAAAGTCTTCCCCCACACGCAGGGAGTTGAAAGTGAGTGAGTGATTGACTGGCTGTTGATGAATCTCTGGTGTAAGTTGTCACAAATGACTGATTTCAAACACGTCTCCCTCACTCTTTTTTCCCCTCCCGCATCCAGCCTCCTTTTCAGCTGAATCGTGTAAAAATGTCTTGAAACGACTCATTCACGTACATACGTACTTCAAAGCAAAGACCCCAAGGTCCTTCATTTTCTCAAGAGGTGGCGCTTAGCTCCTCGTCGCCGGCTGCGGCTCCGCAGGATATGGCATCCTCCACAATTTGGCCGTGAACTTGGTGCTGAGTCGAGGGGGTCAAGAAGACCAGTAGCACGCGTCGCAATGGTCAAGAGATACCTCGTGGTCTGGACTGGGTAGACGTGTCTAGACCGGCAATGCCGTTTATTACTGTTGCCGTGAGTTGAATTGAAGCTTGACTACCAAGATTGGCCTGATGAATGCAGTAGTAGGTTTGAATAACACATCAATACGAGATGCAGGTTGGGTAACTTCAATCAGATGCCAAACGCTACTCTGACTCTTATTTGACATCAATCATCAACAATCGCATCAGTCAAACTCATGCAGGTCATAAACCCAAAATGCCAATAATTAATGTATGCCAATGTTACAGTTCGCACCACAGCGTGGCTTGCCCGTCGCTGCAACCCCAAGGGCGTATAACCTCCAAGGTTAATTCAGGTACCCTTAATTCCCAGTCCCAGGTCACAGGAACAGGATCGGAGATCAGGAAGATGAAAGGAAAACAGATTTGATTCAGGTATATTCCAAGGAACAAAGCCCCCGGGCACTGGGATCTAGTTGTTCTGGCCGAGCTCGGAACACAGGGAGCGTTTTGAAGGAGATTGGAATTACATAAGATAGAGTACGTGCGGGTTATTAGCGGCCCCCCTCATTGAAGTGTGAGAGGAGTAAGAGTGAGAGTGAGAGTGAGAGTGAGAGGGAGGTGGTTGGGATCGGTTACCATTCTGCAATACCAGTGCCGACGGGACTTGTTTCTTATTGACACCCATTCAATCCCCTGTAAAGTCAATGGGCCAGAGCCAGCCCTGATGGCTTGGCTGTCGCGTCAGCTTTCTTTAGTGTTTGGCGTTCCAGAGCGCGCCAAGCGAGTCCTTGTGGCAGCATCCAGTTACAATTATGTTCCTGAGGCGAGGCGGCTCAAGACGGTTCGAGGTTCCTACTAGGTAATGTGTTTGTTATTGTACTGTATTGTCTTAGGCCACGTTTGTTAGTTGTAGATCCCCAACAAAGATAGCACTGCCCTATGCTAAAGTAGCTGCATTGGCCTACACTTGACCGCCCGTACAGACGGGATTTCTCGCTTCGAAAACTCCCATGTTTTTATCTAGTGAATTCGCGCCCGCATTTACTGACAGTTTGGTAGGGAGAGTTTGATGAGTGTTTACTCCCCACTGCATGTGAAGAAGATACGACAGCATGGTACATACAGTAAGGTAAGCAAGCATATGAAAATTGAAATGATGAAAGTTGTCTCAACAGTCATGCTTTGACATGTGCTCTTCTCCTCTCCTCTCAAGCTCGACTCGAAACCAATTGAACAAGTCACGAGCACTACAAGGCCTGCATTGCTGCACTCTACCTGGTCTGGCCTGGTCTGGTCTGCCACACTGACCAGGCTTGTGGCTTTTCATCCCCGAACCAATAGGAAAACTGCCTGTCAGCATCAAACGGCCGCTGGTGGTTTTTGTTGGTTCATTGCAACCCTTTCCATTTCCAGCTGCTGCTGCTGGCTCCTGAGTTTAAAACACTTGGGAGTTGATGACGTTCTTCTGGGTCATTCTCCAACACGCACATGGATCGTATCCAGGAACCTTGGAACTCTTCTGACAACTCACAATGCGACATTCCATCGAGGCACATCACATATTGTATTGCACTACATTTATACATTGCACATATTGCGTATTCATGATTGATTTGAGGGTATTCAAGGTGAACTTTTATTCATGTTTTTGCAGAAACTTTTTTCTCATAGCAATTCGCCTTTTTGCGAGTTTTTTTTCATGGCTGATCCTTTTGGTGTTTTCTTTCCACCTCTCCTTGGAAGACATCCATGCATCCTGTCTCCACTGACTTTTGTTCGCGCCTTTTGCGCTCGCTCGTATGAAAATCAATGACCGTATTTCGTAAACCTCTCCACCTTCAACTCGCGTAGCAAAATCGTGACCTCAGGTTGCCCTCATTGTCTTCCCTCATGTGAAACTACAAGTACACGTGTGTCCCAAGCCTGGTGAACGAAGAAACAAGATCCGATCGTGGCCCTTGAAAAAAAAACTCGATTTCATGGTATCATAACATGAACGACGCCGCCATGAGTGAATAAAGATAAAAAGATTTGACTTCGAATTCCGTTCCGCTAGATGAGTTTGGAAAAAAAAAACAATGCTGCTAACTGCAGCTCAAACGCTCAATGCTGATATGATAATGCCTCTCGTGCGCCGTCAATGCACAATCGTAGTGGGTATAGCTGTATCGGTTGGTATAGTATGGTATGGGTATCATTTACCACCCCTTGGAGTGGTATCCGTCGCTGGCTTCCTTAGAAAAGTATTGGTTCCAGCTGCTCGCGTTCACATCCTCGCTCTTCTTCATGCACGGCTTCTCAGGATACTGCTTCAAGTTGGCCACATCGTGAGATGTATGTCGTCGCTTCAGGACGGCATTGGCTGTCGAGGACTTCTGTTGTCGCTCCCAGAGAAGGTGACGTCGCAGAGACTCGGTCAACTCAGTCGCCAACATGTTGCGGCGAGTAGTGCGAGGTGACAGGGCAGCCTGGGGCTGGATGTGGTTGGGGCCGGTCATGATGGGCTGAGCGTTGGACCTGGGCACCTCATGGATAGGCTTGAGGCCAGGGCCACGCATGCCCTTCATCATCAAAGGAGCCTCGTCAGAATCATTAGGCGAAGCACCCAATGAAGGACCATGCGCCATGCGAGATCGGGGAATAGCCGATGTCGATTGGGAAGCGTGGTTACCAAGGTTGCGCGCGCGGTCATTCTGTGCAAGCATGAGAGTGATGAGAGATCGTCGCGATGTCAGGTTGGGCTTGGAGTCAACCCGCTGGAAGAACTTGTCATCCATGCTAGACTTGCCGCTCTCCTCCATTGAATCCTCCCAGTCAGAAGAGTCGTCATCGTCATCAATGGCGCTCTCGTCGATGTAGTCGTCAGTGTCTGAGTCAACAGCAGCCTCATCGTCAATGGTTCGGGTCATGACATTGTTACTGAATGAAGCCTGCTTCTTGCGAGCGGACAAGAGGGAGCTAGGTCGCGATCCAGCCATGGCGCTCTTGAGGGATCCGTCCTCTTCGGACGAACCACCAATCTGGAACATGGGCTTCTTGATAATGGGGATGATAGGCTTGCTGTTGGAGAGACTCTGATCCTGCTCACTGGATGAGCAAGAGCCACCAAGCGCAAAGCGCGCAGGCTTCTTAGACTGCACAACCTTGGCAGCAGGCGACGACTTGGGCTCAGGGATAGCGTCTGAGGATTGAGCAGAGGCGGAGATAGTTCGAGGAATGGGAATCTGAGAAGGAGAGAAGCCGCGCACGACAGTGGTGCGAGGGAAGTTTTGAGGAGAGGGTTGCGGCGAGCCCTCTGAACCCGAGATCGACTTTGCAGGCGATTGCGACTCAGTTGTAGTAGAACCGGAGCGCTCGAATGCAGGAGGAACAGGCAAGGACTCCTTGGCAACAGGAGCAACCTGGGGAGGAGCCGACAGAGGACCCTTGTCCTTGACGATAGAAACAATCATCTTCTCGAAGTCGTCGGAGCTGATGTGGCGTTCACGCTTGCTTCGGGTGCTGGCGCAAGAATCTTGGCGTCGTACACGAGGGCGGGCGATCTCAAGGGGTGCTGATACTGAAGTAAAATCGACGGCTTCTTCGTCGACAAGGGACTCGACACTGCCAGATAATTGAGGAAGATCGGGTATTCTTGTCTCGGAGGGGATGTTCTGGGGAAGAGTCTGAGTAGTGGGGGCTGTCTTTTCCTCACTGTCGACAACAAAGGTTTCTCTTTGCCAGAGTCGCCAGCTTAGGTTCTCTAGTCTTCGGCCTTGTTCGACAGAGTCTGCGCATCGAGAGAAAACTGACTGGTCAGCATCATAGAGTCGCATGTGTAAGAGGCAACTTACCTGTCCACATGCTATACAAGTTGGCGGGATTGCCAGTGTCGACTTTGTGAATGACGTTTGCATCCACAGTTAAAACGTGAGTATCTAGGCGATAGGGCATAATGGGCTTTTAAACCTGTCGATTACTCGACTGGGGTCGGTGTCAAGTGTCGTCTTGCGAGGATATTGGGTTGAAGTTAGTTTGCAAGCGGATGCAGGTAAAGGTTTCGCGTAGGTCGCCGGCAAAGGTAATCGAGTTAAGAGCCGACAATGCGCCAGAGCGTAGTGGTCGAGTTGATTTTTCGGTGCGGAAATGTACAAGTCGCGGGCGGTGAAGTACACTTGGTGAGGTGAGGTGAGGTGAGGTCAATGAGAGCGAATTTGGCGTGTAAGAACGATGTCGAGATGGATGCTGACGTTCATGGGGATCCTCGAGTAGACATGCGTGTGCAAGGGCGATTCTTGTTGCAAGTGCAAGGTCGTCCTCCGTATCTTGTTTGCGATGTATGTTGGTGTTGGTGTTGTTTGGTTTGGTGTATGTGTATGTGGAGGAGGACGAACAAAGTCCGGGGGGGATCAAACATAGATATTCTTGTTTGGGCCCGTGTGTGAACTTGGGAAGCAAGACGGATTGGGGGAAGGGAGTCGCGGTGTGCGCTATGTAAATGGAGTCTAGTACAAGCACGAGCGCACGCCAGGTCAGGGGGGGTGTCGGACCGCTGGGGGCGTGGGGTGTGTGAGCCACACTAGAGTAAAAAAGTACGTACCCTGGGGGGAGGTGGGACTGAGAAAGGCGGGTACTACCCGAACAGCACAAGCCAAGTCCCCCAGTACAAGTCGGAGGTACCGCGGCGTAGGAGAATTTTCACTGGTAATGGATGCTCTCTAACTATGGGCTCTGGAGAAGAGGAATCCAGTGGTTTCGATAGAGTGGAAGATGTCCACAAGAAATCACTGGGTGCGAGGTGGCGATACAACACAATACAAGAAAGCAAAAGAGTCGCTCACCTCTTTCTTCTGGCTCTCTCTTCTCTCTGTTCTACCCAAACCTGCGGCTGCCAATGTCATGTCCAGGGAACAGGACGACGGCGGAGGGGCCTGTTCGGCGACACAGCAGACAAGGACAGGGCTTCTGTCAGGGGGAGGAACGCGGGTGGAGGTGGCAGAGAGGGGGAGGCAAAAAACTGCCTGCTGACCAGTCCCACGGGTCTTTACCTGAAGAGGCACTTGTTGTGCTCAAGCAGCGGATCAACTGCTACCCAAGAGGGTTTAGAGCCCCAGGTTCATCTCCAAGCCCCTTTGGGTAGCATTTAAGATACCCCATCGAGTAAAGCAGACGGCCTGAGACAGTTACGGAGCGAGCAGAGACGAACGCGGTCTCGGGAGCGAAAACGGTCAATCTCTCGGTGTTCCCTAGAGGCCATGCGTCTTCCTAATGGGGCAGCGGCCTCCAGAACGTCGCACAGATCTTGCTGTCCGTTTTGGAGGTTCTGGAACGTTGACAGCTTGTCACGCGTGCTGCACATCTCCCTTGACCGGCTCCGTTTATGAACTGAGTCCGAATTGGGGATCCGAGTCCAGAACTGAGGACGACCCTGGAAGTTTGCCTTGTCAGGCCCAAACCCCCACTATCTCATTCGTTCAGTGCTCGCGGATGAGCATCCTGTTAGCCGCTACTCATCAGGGACTGGTCTGAGGCCCCATCACGAGTCACGTTGGCGACCGCAGCCTCGCTTTTCTGTTCTGGCCCGGGGTAACTGCGGTCTTGCGGTCTTAACGGCGCACAAAGGTCTTTGATACTGACAATACTAAGACTCGGCAAGGATGACGGGTTCGGTTGGAGGGCTTTAGCTCGATGGCTTCAAGGCACATGATAGACCCTGGACAGTTTATGGTATCAAAGACCCTGAGCAGTCATAGCCATGGTGTTTTTGGAATTGAGGTTGAATCCCAATCCCAAGCCGGCATCGACAACAACGCTCAGCCAAAGCGTCAATTGGTCCGCTTGCAATACATGCCTCCATTGCAATGGCGAATTGACGTGATTATTGACGATCCGGGATTGGAAATGAGCCTGTTGCTAGTGATTCTCGCCCGGAGAAACCCCAAAGGATTCGTGGGGATCCATTGACCCATTTCCAATGGCTTTGTTACCAAACACCCGGTGACCCCGTGATAGCAACGAGCCCCAGGTTTTCGCTCCACGTCATCCGCTCGCTGCACCTCGCCTCCGCAAGCGGCCACGGGCCTTTGAGTGATCTCGTCTGGAAATCCATTTGTTGACAAAGAGTAATACCTAGGCAGTGGAAGCACAGGCGGGTAACAACTGATGACTGTCGCTGCGCCTGACCCCGGAACTGTTCCCGACGGGACGATGTCGAGTCGAGTCACTCCAAATGTTCTCGAGCTGTAAGCGTCCGTCGTCGTCCAAGAGTCAGGCAGGCAAACGTCGCCTCCGTTCTGCCGCGCTGAGGCGCCCGGTATCATGGGATAAGCGTGATCACGGACATATGCCGAGCAGATCAGACGAGAATCTTGCTGTGGTATTGAAAATCAACATCCCGAGGCTTCAATGACGATGCCTGGGGTAGGTCACCTGGGCTGGTGCTTTGGATCCTCGGCGCCACTCACTGTCTATCAACAGGCTTGACAGCAGCTTCAGCGAGGCAGACTTGCATAGAGCCTTGTTGAGTTGATTTGACATGAGCTGAGGCCCTGCTGAGGCCTCTGTCGTCATGCTCAGGGGCGCTTCTTCAGGGTCCTGGCGACTCAGCGCTTGGCGCTCCAGGTCAGCAGACGCGCTCTGCCGTTGCATCGGGCCAACCATCCCTCCCAACCGTTGTGAGGTGACGCTTGCCAGCGCATAAAACCGTCTTCACAGCCGCATGACTCTCCTGAAGGACCTCTATTTTCACCTTTTGGGTCTTTCGTTTCTTTTCCTGTACCGCCGGACTGTAAGCAAAGGGCCTCAGTGGTAGACGCCTCAGTGATCCTCGCAGCGATCATCGCAGCTTGTCTCAATCTCCAGGTTGGCTATCAAGTTTACTCCATGACTTGTCAGTTTTCATTGCGCTGACCTGCTGGTCGCCCTGGAGTTTTGCATCATTGCCTTGCTTTGCTATGCTCTTGGAGACTATTGCTGCGGCTGGAGGGAGACTATCAGCTTCCCCGGCGCCATAGTGGCAGACTTCCTACGCTAGGTGTTGATGTTAAATTCGTAGAATATATTGCTTCCGCCATGTCTTCGCCCTGTTTACAAGTTCTATTATAGTTGTGAGGCCAACGATGTTGATGGTTGTCGGCGGCGTGTTGAAGCAAATGGCGTGTTTAGCCATTGCATACGAGAAATTGTGCTGTGCTGGAACCATGTCGGAGCCCCTGACAATTGGTTCATCAGAGCATCTCGATCGTCTTCGGTTGTTCGATCTTGCAGTTCAGCCTGTCTTAATAATCGCCTGCCCTGCGTTGCGAGATCTGGCTACCGTTGCTCTCCCTTGAGCCCCACGAACCGCTGCATGCCAGCAGCTAGAGTGGTAGATCGCGGTAGACCAGGATGATCAACATGTCAAACTTTTTGATGTGCCGGTAGTTGCCTCTGCAAGCTGCAATATTAAAGTGAGGTGATTGCGTCTCCTAAATACCAAACGCAACCCTTGAGTTCAACATTCATGACCTCGGTCATGCATAAATTCCTCTTGTCCGGCTTGGCCAGGGCAAGTCAACAAAAAAAATGAGGCTTTATGACGTCTCATGCAAATGCCTCGTCCCACTGCCCTGCCATGCCACGCTGTACCATTGCATCCCATGCCGCCGAAACGTGGACCAAAAATCTTGGGTATGAGGTATTATTCCAATAGCTTCTATTGTGCGTTCGATAAAAAGAAGAGGGGCTCCAGGGCAAAAAACAGTTGACAAGCAAGCATAAAACACCGAGCGAGTTGAGTGCTAATAATTCACCTTACGAATCGTAACATCATAACCCAAGCAGCTAAGCTCACCTTGGTTGAGGACTCCCCCGCGCGGGCCGATAAGCGATAAGAGCTCCTTCTACACACATCATACCCTCCACTTCGTCAGTCGTTCTTGGCTCCCTAGGCTGCCCCTCGCTCACATTGGATCCTGACCTGCGTCACCGACTGCCCGGACCATGAAGCTGGCGCCATAATAATTTCCCCCCGACACAAAAATCTGGTGAGACGATATTCTAACAATATCATCCGTTGACTCCGGAGATTCTCTTCTCTTCATTTCTCCTATTTCTACTGTAAGTCTCGCGCTCTCCCCCCCAATTGTGGTCTGTTTGTTTCTAAACATCTTCTCTTCTAGATCTACACTATCTGCCCCGCCTGTGTTTTTTCTCTCTTCGAGCGGCTACGCAATATCCTAGAACAAGCTCTGGTAAAGCTTGTCGTTTTATCCTCTTTCAATCGATTGTTACATCCCACCGTTCTCTCCGCTATTGCCGAAACCACCATCATGGCGCCTAAAAAGAAGATCGCCGTCATGACTTCGGGAGGTGACTCCCCAGGAATGAACGCGGCTGTTCGAGCTGTTGTGCGCATGACGCTTCACATGGGTTGTGATTCCTTCTGTGTTTATGAGGGATATGAGGGTCTAGTGCAGGGCGGAAGCTTTATTCGACAGATGCAATGGAACGACGTTCGAGGCTGGCTCGGTGAGGGTGGTACACTTATTGGTACTGCTCGATGTATGGCGTTCTATGAGCGTCCTGGCCGGTTAACAGCTGCCAAGAACATGGTTCTTTCTGGCATCGATGCCCTTATAATCTGCGGTGGTGACGGTTCCCTGACTGGTGCTGACAAGTTCCGAGCTGAGTGGCCTTCTCTTCTGGAAGAGCTGGTTTCGACAGGCGAGCTGTCTTCCGATCAGATCGCGCCTTACAAGCACCTCAACATTGTTGGTCTTGTCGGCTCTATCGACAATGATCTTACTGGAACCGATGCTACCATTGGATGCTACTCAGCACTCGCTCGTATTTGCGAGATGGTTGATTACGTTGAGGCGACCGCTTCTTCACACTCGCGCGCCTTCGTCGTTGAGGTCATGGGACGACATTGCGGTTGGTTGGCTTTGATGGCCGGTGTCGCAACTGGCGCAGACTTTGTCTTCATTCCTGAGAGACCTCGAGAGCATGACTGGCAGGAGGACATGAAGGTTGTCGTCCGAAGAGTAGGTTTCATGAACACAGCTCTGCGGCGCATGCGCTAACGACTTACAGCATCGAGACCTCGGAAAGCGCAAGACAATTGTCATTGTCGCTGAGGGTGCTCGCGACAAGGACGGTAACAAGATCGGCGCTGAAGAAATCAAAAATATCCTGGCTGATAAGAGCGAGGGCGGACTTGCCCTTGACACCCGTATTACGACACTCGGTCACGTCCAACGAGGTGGCACTGCTGTCGCCTACGACCGAATGCTGGCTACCCTGCAAGGTGTGGAGGCTGTCAAGGCTGTCCTCGAAGCTACTCCCGAGACTGAAACTCCTTTTATCGCTATTAATGAGAACAAGATCGTCCGCAAGCCGCTGATGAAAGCTGTCGCCGAGACTAAAGAGCTCGCCAAGGCAGTCGATGCCAAAGACTTCGAGAAGGCCATGTCCCTACGAGATACCGAGTTTGCCGATCAATGGGGCTCTTATATGTTGACTACCAATGTCATGGTAGACGATTCGAAGCTGCCTGAGAAAGACGTGAGTTCAATACCCAGCCTCATTTGACCAAAATTCCCGCTGACCATTTAGCGCATGCGAATTGGCTTCATCAACGTTGGTGCCCCTGCTGGTGGCATGAACGCTGCCGTGCGCGCGGCTGTCGCGTACTGCATTTCAAAGGGCCACGAGCCGATGGCCATTCACAACGGATTTGCTGGTTTTGCTCGACACCATGGTGATAACCCCATCGGTGCTGTCCGCCCATTCGACTGGCTCGAGGTTGATGGTTGGGCCAGCAAGGGTGGTTCTGAGATTGGTACCAACCGAGAACTCCCTGGCGAGTCGGGAATGGAGCGAATAGCCAACCTGATCGAAGAATACCACTTCGACGCCTTGTTCATTGTCGGTGGCTTCGAGGCATTCCACTCTATCTCACAAATGCGCAAGGCCAGGGACACTTACCCTTCGCTGTGTATCCCCATTTGTCTTCTTCCCGCGACCATCTCCAACAACGTTCCTGGAACCGAATACTCCCTTGGTTCAGACACTTGTTTGAACGAGTTGGTCAACTACTGCGACAAGATCAAGCAGTCAGCTTCTGCTACTCGTCGCCGTGTTTTCGTCATTGAGACCCAGGGAGGACGTTCCGGCTACATTGCTACCTTGAGCGGTCTTGACGTTGGTGCCTCAGCTGTTTACATCCCTGAAGAGGGCGTTTCCCTTGAGATGCTCAACTCGGACGTCAACCATCTCAAGGAGGTTTTCAAGAAGGACAAGGGTCAATCTCGTGCTGGACGGCTGATTCTAGTCAACGAGAAGGCAAGCAAGGTCTACAGTGCTAAGCTGATTGCAGACATCATCCGTGAGGAGGCTCACGACCGATTTGAGAGTCGAGAAAGTATTCCCGGTCACGTTCAGCAGGGTGGTGTCCCTTCTGCTATGGACCGCTGCCGAGCCGTTCGTCTGGCCATCAAGTGCATTCAGCACCTCGAGGGTTTCGGACGTAACGCTCATAACCACGTTAAGAAGGATCCCAAGAGTGCCTCCGTCATCGGTATTCAGGGCTCTGAGGTCGTGTTCTCGGGGATGAAAGAGCTGGAGGAGAACGGCACAGACTGGCCAAACCGAAGACCCAAGATTGCCCACTGGCTAGGTCTGTCTGATGTGGTGAACATGCTGGCGGGCCGGCCCGATTACCCACAGCCGGAGAGGAGCTTGACAGGGCTGATTGCAAAGGACACAAAACGTGGTCTGTAGAAGACTGGCACTATTTGGTTACGACGGCATTCCAAGATTGGAATTTGCTTCACTTTTCTCACACCTTTATCCTTAATGATAGCACAGTATGAATGAAATTATTTTAGGCGTTTAAAACAAGAAGGCATTCTCAACGTGACTGCCCTGAACCGCAACATGGTTGAAACATTGCATCCAACAGTATTCATTCCATTACTTCTGGATCTCGATACTGGTTAATTACAAATACAAGGGGTAATCCCATATGGGACATAGTAGAGATGTGGACTTAATCTTCGATATATGGTGCCTAAACGTTGCATCTCATCAAGCTTAATTTCCGTCAAGGCAAGCGCCCCGGCTGTGGTCAGATAAGAGGCATTCGTTCAGCATCCTTACTTGGCTGTGTGCGCATCTTACAGTACTCTTCTACTCATTTCCAGCTTTGGCATTGGCAACCTGACGAGAGCAGTGTGTAGCAGTTTAGTGTAGCCCTTACATGGCAAATTCCCTGTCGAAGATGCATAATGGATCCTGTAACTGGGAGTATCTGCCCCCATCTTCCCGATTATTCCAATGACTTTAGTGATAAAAGTAATTATGTCTCATATCAATATGAAAGACTCATCTTTGAACGATGTACATGGCGACATCGTAGATTCCTATCGTCACTAAAGGTCTCAACCACAGTTTATCCTCTAGGATCTCATTCATCAGGCCTGGAACTCGACGTATCGCCGATCCACTCGACTCCATCTGAATACGTGCTTCATATAGTATCAAGGTATGTTTTATAGCAAAGAAATTATGAGAACTCGTCCATTTAACTGATATCTCCAAAGCGTTAATGTGTGGTACAGGGTAGGGTGCAGAGTGAGCTGGTCATGGACCTGTTGATGCCAAGGTCTTGGAGACTATATGTAAGTTGAGTTTTGGTCTCAAATACGTTTTCGACAGAGCCGTTGTTGATTTGATATTAGTGGTGGCTATGTCAAATGAAGTTATGGTGTCCTTTCAGCTTCAGCCCACAAGTTGAGCTGGCATTATGCAATATAACTAAGGTCTAAGAACAACCATCATCTATCTTGTCAAGCTCCTTATGAGTTTCTGAAAGAACACACCACTACATGTCCATATGATAATTCTTTTACATTACAGGATATCATCATGGCCATGAGAATGATAACAAGGAACCTATGCACAACACGTTGTCACCTAACCTAGAGCCATTTTTCGAAAGTCAGGTTCGAAACGTTTATTATTTCCATACTCGGCACATTTTTCTAGTGCTCTTGATATATAATCTGCTTGAGATTATGTTCAAGTTGCTTAGTTCTGGGTTTCTAACCGGGAGACGTTTGAGATAGTATCTCATGTCATCGCGGTCACCCTGACTTAATGAGCGACCTCTCCACAATGGCTGTATAACCCACGTACCTACCTGCTAGACAAGTGTTGAATAGTCTTCAGTAGCGTTTAAAGGTTGACACTGCCGATCTGATTGTGCGAGCAGTGTTCATATGGTGTTGGTGACGTGTTGGGTCCTGTATTGCCAGAGAAGGCTTTTGCTGGTTACTCTGTGACCAACACACTTGACTGCCATCAAACAAGTGCGAAAGATCAAATATGCTGACTTAACATCGTACCTATATGCAATGCAATCATATATTGACAGCAAATTCTCTTCCATGTGATTTGAAAGGGTTATTGTGCATTCATTGCAACTCGTTGGTCCGACCTGTTCTATAGACTATTTATAAAGCAACAGATCTACTACTTGCTAGGAATGAGTGAGTCTCAGAAGGGACCGAAGGCGATATCAGACAAGAAAACATGGTGAGGTGTATGTATTTGCTTTTGTATATATATTTTTTTCTGCGTCGCCAGGTTTTGTGCTATAGGGTAACTGATATGAGGAAGGTGATCAACACACTGGGAAGCTCCTTCCCCAGCTCATGAGATGCTTGGCATAAAGCTTGGTAAACACTTACCCCGATAAAAGAATTGAGAATGTGGATCTTTACTTATTACATTTCATCGACTCATACTGTAGCAAGTTTCGGGAGATAAATCTAGACCAACCCAACTGTGCCCAGTTATGAACCCTGTTACCTCCCGTCCTGTCCGCAGCATGTGACGGACAGCCATAGAACCATGGAACAACGGCAGATGCTCTAGATGCCTGGAGCAGGCTTGACTAGGCCTACACTGACAGCTGAACAAGGCGGCGGCTTACGAAGACCAAGCCCAGACGCCTCGTCAGGCTTTCAGCAAATTTAACTCGAGGCAAGAGACCTGAGCAATAGAAGCTTTTAAGATGGAACCCAGTCAATGATGGGGACCAGGCCAGCCCTTGTTTCGATTTTCAATGCCCAATGCAACGGAACGGCTCTTTGAACTCCATCGCCGATCCCAAAGGCAATGATTTGCATGCAACACTCTACAGTTACAGATACAGTTACCTACAGATAAACTTGCAGCACTCGCATAATCCATCACATCACGTCTGTCAAGTCGGTATCCGGTTCTTTTTACTCAAGCTCACCGAGTTGCGCATCGAGTCTATGAGTGATTCGCTGGAAGTGGACTCTGTGGCGCCGCAGGGGGGCTGTTTCTGAGAGCCCTGTTCTGGCTCCCATCTCGCTCGCAATGGACTGGACCAAGGAGTCGCAAGGACCAAGGTGCCGGGGTGAGGCAGTGTGAGCTGCTGCACTATTGCGTCAGTAATTCTCCACACCACAGCCTGCTTGGATCCAATGCGACAGAAAAACGAGCTTTTGCTTTCGTGGGGTTTCGACAAAGAAGCGAGCAATGGAAAGAGAAGAGTTGACGGGAATCAAATCTCGCCCAACTGAAGCCCACAATCACGAGAGGCAACGGGGATAAACTCTAGAACAGGTAAAGAAACGATAATGATGGGGCCTTGGGCAGAGACAATTTCCGATCAAAGTTTGTCAGGCTGGCAGGTCTCATGTCCTTTCCGGCTGCGCTTGACCCTCCATCTGGATGATTCGCGTGGGTGAAGGGGTCGTCTCATTGGGCCGCCATGGTTTACCTATTGGTGATGGGCTGGAAATAGGGCCTTTGGGGTCGTAAGGCAGGCAGACTGACTACCTGGTGGCCTGGCTGTTCCCTCCAAGGACTGCATGGATCATTGGATAATGGCTGGTCTGGATGGCATCCAGTATGGCCCTTTGTCTGTTTCCACGCGAAACACAAACCCTCTCAGGTCCTCGACTTCACTTTTCAACTTCGGCTAAAGACTCAAATAACTTGTCAACATTATTCGTTGAAACAGACAGAAAGATCATCGTCGTCTAGTTCTCCCGTTGCGGACCGCTGCCACCATCCATCTGGTACGGTACCTAACGAGATCAAAATCCCCGCTTTACCTTACTTACCTTACCTTATCCAACACAGCCCAGCCCCTCCATTAAGGTCACGGCTGACACCCTATTGTTGGCGGGGGGTTCCCTCTCATCATTGCTGTCGGATGACGACGTTTCTTCCATGTTCCGTCCTTGCTCGTGCTCGTCCGGGGCCTGATTCTTGCGGCGCTCTGCGGCTTGCGCGCCATTAAACCCACCTGACACTCACAAACTCTTTTTCTTTTCCTCCTCTCTTGGCTACTACTATTCTTCTTCCTATTCTACTCCTCTCTTCCCTCCTCAACACCATCGCATTCTTTTGGTATTGGTATTTGCAGCTTCTCTCGGCTCGCGATAGCGTCTCACCGAGTTTGAGGCCCATCGCCTGAACACCCCACCTTGTGTGACGACATTATTTTTGCCCTCTTTGTAGTGTCGCGGCAGCCTGGTTAATTGAGTTGCACTATCAACATCACACCAATAACAGTACAAATCAACAGAAAACAACACTTTACTACAATAAAATGTCCCGCGTAAGGGCTACCGAGTTCGAGGAACGGGATTACTACCCCGCTCCTCGACGTTCTGCTCCCGAGGGACTCGATGAAGTCGACTATCGTCGCCGGACCGTTACAATCAGCCCTCCCCCGCGAGAGGAAGCTCGCACCCCCGCCTTCTTGCGAGATGATATTCGCCGAACCGAAGCTGGTCCCATGGTTCTACGCCAACGCCAGGTAGAGACCATTGACCGACACCGACCCAGAAGCCCCAGCCCAGTTTCTCGAGTTCGAGAGGAACGCATCATTCGAAGGCCACGCAGCATCTCGCCCAGCAGCCATCACTCCTCTCACGACCTTGAACACGAGCGTTCTCGCACCAGAGTGATTGAGCGGGAGCGGGTTAGGGAACCCTCTCAGCCACCACCTAGACGAGTTCCTTCGCCGGCACGTGTGGTGAGATATGTAGAGCGACCCAAGTCGCCATCTCCTCCGCCTCCTCCCCCAGTTGAAGAGCGAGAGCGTATCCGCACTCGTATCATTGAGCGAGAGAGGGCTCCTTCGCCCCCTCCCATTCCTAAGCCTTCTCCTCCGCCTCCCCCGCCTGAGAAGATCCGTGGACCGACAATCGAGCGAGAGGTCATCACACACTATCGTGATATTGACCATGGTAAGCACACCGTGACTCATTAATTACTCAAAAGCTGACTATCGCAGGCATGATCAAAGCCAGACCCCCTACTCCTCCTCCTCAGCCCAAGCCTCAGCCTCGTGCTCCGTCTCGAGTGAGAGAGCGGGAGACAGATATTGACATTTCCCTGTCCAGGGACAAGACCGAGGTGGATATTTCTCGCACATCTCGCACTCGATCTCAGAGTCAGGAACGACGATCCGACTACCGCGACGACGAGATTGTGCTTCGACGCGAGTATGAGGCGCCCTCCCGACGCCGAGCGCAGTCCGCTGCCCCATTGCCCACACCTGGTGCCGTTGACGAAGAGGGAGACTATCTTACCGGTAAGATTGACTCTCGAGGCAGGATGGGTGAAGCCTGGGGTGGTGCAACCAAGGACTGGACCCTTGTGGATGTCCCCCCAGGCACCGAGCGCATCCGCATGGATGGAGTCGGTGGTGGTAGCACTGAAACAAACTGGACAAGATACAGCGGCTCCAGAAAGAGCAAATTCATTCCTGAGAGAGACGGCCAGCCAGCTCCTGCGCCCGTACCCTCTCCCAAGCCTGCTATCAGGGAGCCTTCGCCTCCTCCAACCCGTGAGCGCCTGAACGTGTCCGTCTACGATCGTGAGAGAGAGATCGACATTGAGAGAACACGAGAACGTACTACTCGACCTGCTCCTCCGCCACCCAAGGATATGTGGACGGAAGTCACCAAGGACCTTGTCTTGCGCGAGGCTATCGAGAGCTCAGGATATGATTATGAGGAAACAAAGGAGTTTTACTACATTATGGACTATCTCAAATATGTAAGTCTCTACCTGAACTCATTTGCAGACGAGACACTGACATTTGCAGGACGACGTTCTTCGCCTGGTTGACATTTCCGACGAGATCCGACGATCTCGAAAGCAGCGCGCGAGAGAACTCGAGTATGAGAGAGAATATCAACTAGATTATGAGCGTGATCGCACTACTCGATCTCATCACCACCACCCTCGATGGGATGAAGTAACGGAGCGCGAGACGTTCTACGATAGCCGCCCTCCCCGAGGCTACCTGCGTTAAGTCTGCTTTATTTCTGGCGTTCTCATATTTCAGAAGGACAGTAAAGTATTGGATAACGGATACCTTTGGGAACTACAGACATGTTGATTGACGATGGTGTCGCGATTGAATGGATGGGATGGGCCTTTTCAGTTCATATTTGGGTAACGGCAACTTTCTGGTTGTACGAATTTATGAAATCATATACAGCGGATGGAATGGGGAATGTATGTAGATGTTTAGTTGGTACGCACAATTACGATTTTATGACAAGAAATACATAACACAAATTCTTACTTATTCATGAGTTTTCTTTGGTTACTCTGATGTCTTTGTTCTCATTAGAAGCCCAGTTGTGATGAGGGGCTGGGCTGGGCTGAAGTGGGATGCTACAGTAACTGAGGTGGTGACCTCATACAACATTCCGACATGCCGCGGTTGCGTACCCCTCCGACTTTGGAGGGGCATAATTCAGAGGCAGCCCCCCACCTCCTTGTTACGTTCACTCTTCTAGAGGTAGGTTGCTCGCACACTCGATAGTTTTCTTTGATGGGATTCAAATCCTCTGTTATTATGTCTTGAAGAATGACCATTTCTTCGTACTCGCACCTCAAAGTCTAGCACCGATCTTTCTAGAGCCTTTCACTTAGGTGATGACATATAAGTATCACTCTTCATGATGCTGCTGAGATATGCTACTGACACATATTACAGGCTTCTTGGAAACGCCTTGTAATTGACAGAGTATAGCGATGAAAACTAGAGTTCGGTCGACCCTTGATACACTATAGCCGAAAGTTTGAGATTATAACGTCTTCATGGGTCTCTCTGGCCTGTGCGGAACTGCGAGGAGGAGGCCACTGTTGTGGTATCATTGCCCTCAGCGCCACTTTACTCTCCGTCTGATGAGAAACACTGGTGTTGTCAATTGCTGTTGCTTTTTGCTGCAGAGACTTCATCAAGAACACCGTCAAGTTCATGACAGGCTTTGAGAGGATTGCCACTCAAGCCTACCGTACTGCACCAAAACTAGGCGAGTGTTGATCAAGTCGAAGGCTATTTGCGTGATAACACTGATTTGGCCATGGCCTAGGGGCACCCATTTACCTTGAAATTCGCCTTTGCTCTTGGTCTGCCCTGTGAATTGCAGCTCATCATCTTCAGGGGCTACAAGATCACGGAGCTAATGAGCAGACTTACTGCTCCCAAAGGAGACCCTGCCTCACGAGGTGATGATAATCTCACTCGAGACTCTCCAAGAGTCGGGTCTCATCTGATGATGAGAAGTTCAAGTTCGAGGGTCATGGTAACGGTACTACACTACTGACGTTTGAGGTTGTAGACAGGTAAAGACGAGACGTGAGGGGGCTCAGAGCTCTCTGATCGCCATGTTGCCCACTGCGTGTTGCCCTTATCCCCGTATACTTCCTTTCACCCATCGACATGATGCTATAGTTTGCGACTAGCTTCTTGGCTGTCTCTTGGTTGCCAATCTCATGTTAGAAATGGTCGTCAAGAGCTTGGGTCTTAACTGGCTTGTTAGCGTCAACGGTGCCCAAGGCACTGAAAACTCCCATGCATTCATCCTTGAGGAAGAAGTCCATTAATGGGAGCCCAAAACCGCAAGGCCGTTGATCCTCATGACGCATCAGGCAGAGAGAAAAGAGGTCATGGCAAATCACTTACTGGTTATGATGTGCATTACATGGCTTGTGAATAGCAGGGTTCACGAGTCACGAGTTTCCCCAGACTGGACCCTTGGAGATGGTGAATCAAATTTCGAGATGAATCAAATATGGATCCTCAATCTGACAAGTCAGCTCCGGTTTGATAGTGGCCCAAAATGCGTCCGTCGTGGGCTTCATAATAAATGAGTTACCCATCACGGCAAGGTCGGGCGGTACTGGGGCGTTGGTTGCCGTGGAAGAGTGGACCTATTTACTTTGTGAAAAAGAATCAACACAAACAAAGGGAAATAGGTAAAGAAAGGGGGGGTTGTGGTTGTGGTTGTGGTTGTGGTTGTTATGTGGCAAGGCCACCAGAAGAAATAATTTCAGATATGAAATGAATGTCATTTGCAATCAGGCTGATCAAGGGATGGGCTTGAGCCATGTGCAATATCCTCACGTCTATCCAGTATTAGTTAGGGCCCAGCAGGCATCTGCTCTCCAGCTGCTTTCATGTGAACTTGACGGTACTTGAGGATGGAGGGGAGGTACTTGCCTGCTGGAGTCGGGACCTTCAAACAGGCACCTGCAGCTTGCTGACCAGGTACACTGACACTGTGCAATGGTAGGTGTCAATTTCTTCACCGCGGGGCACTGTGAGCCGTACAGTGCGGTTTGTAAATATTAAGCGAGGTTCTTCCAGTGAATGGGCAGAGGTTCCAGCACCGCGGTCATAGGTAGATTAAGAGGCGCCCTGGCGGTTTAACTGTCCTGACTGAACCATTTTGGGAGGGATCAGGACAGTTCGACAGATCTTTATATGAAACCTAAATAATTATAGAGCCCATAACAACCACGTTAAAATTATATCTGCCACCTCAGTAAAATCATCCAGATGAGCTCATCTGGTCGGCCAAATATGTCTGGCTTTGGCCGCAAGGTTCCGCTGCACCAGGCAATGCCGTCCAGGTCGGTGTGGAGTGGTTCTATGTAGGAACACAGTGAGGTTCAGGACAGCGGCAGTGACGCAGCCATGTTGATAGTGATTCAATGTGAGATATTGCAAGCCTGGAGGACGTCTCTAGGTCTTTGAATGTGATCAAGCGTCCTCCTTTTGCCATAGATTCTATCCCAAGAGACTACCCAACCCGGCAGAGTACTTATCTTCGTGCTTGATCAGGCAGCCAACGCTCCTGACCAGAAGTAATCGCCTTGAACAATCGAGGTGAATCAACCAACATCTACACAGTGCGTCACAGTGCTTCTTCAAGTGGCGGTAGCGAACCTCGCTGCCAATTGCCATCGTTAGATCTTTTGAACCAAAAGGCTCCCGTCTTCATCTTTCACAACACGAATCAAACCAAACCAAATCAAATAAACAAAACCTTGTCGTTCAACAAGTGTCGACTTGTCTTTATCTCTTCTTCACGGGATACTGCCTCTTTGCAAGCAACAATCTTGTCCAAGGCATCAAATCAAGCAGGGACCCGTCCCGTCGTTTTTGGCCCGCCAAGCTCGTTCGACACTCATACCCGTTCTTTTCCTCTCCTGGCTTGAGCCCCCGTCGTGGAAAAAAACCCCCGCCTCTCCGCCTCATCCAGTTCTCTTCCATCCGTCAAACTTATCGACACGTGCGCCTTACCAAGGGCTCTATTTTTTTCTTCTTTCTCTTCATTCTCCCATCCTTACGCCTCCTTGCGCCTCGCTCCTTATTGACACCTGTCGAACCCGCATGACGAGACGTTCCTAAACAGCCAAAATGTCGAGCTCAGAGATAAACCAGGTGCTCGCAAATTCGCTGTCGCCTGGTAAGTTTTCCAAGCCTTTTCCCCGCCGATTCCATACCCTCGATATTTTATGCGGCCAAGACGAGTACATGCTAACTTGCATCAGATGCGAACCTGCGAAATGCTGCCGAGCAGCAACTTACCCAAGCCGCTGAGAGCAACTTTGTACGTCACCCCTGAACCTCCCTCGCCCCGAACTTCGCTGACGATTCATTAGCCCCTATACCTCGCAACCCTCGTACAAGAGCTAGCAAACGACTCCGCCGATGGCTCTATCCGAGCTGCTGCCGGTATTGCCCTCAAGAACGCCTTCACAACCCGAGACTTTGCTCGCCACCAAGAACTGCAAGCAAAATGGTTGCAGCAAACAGACGATGAGACCAAGAACAGGGTCAAGGAGCTCACCCTCCAGACCCTGAACTCTTCCAACACCCAGGCCGGCACTGCTGCTGCTCAGGTTATCTCTTCTATTGCCGCCATCGAGCTGCCCCGCGGCCAGTGGAGCGATCTGCTGCCCTACCTCGTTAAGAATGTCAGCGAGGGTGCCGACCACCAGAAGCAGTCTTCTTTGACTACTATTGGTTACATCTGTGAGAGTCAAGATTCAGAGCTGCGCATGGCTTTGGTGACACACTCAAATGCTATCCTTACTGCTGTCGTCCAGGGCGCCCGAAAGGAGGAAACGAATCTCGAGGTCCGCCTTGCTGCCATTACCGCCCTTGGTGACTCGCTGGAATTTGTCGGCAACAACTTCAAGCACGAGGGAGAGCGAAACTACATCATGCAGGTTGTTTGCGAAGCCACACAGGCCGACGACTCGAGAATACAGCAGGGCGCCTTTGGCTGCCTGAACCGAATTATGGCTCTCTACTACGAGAATATGCGATTCTACATGGAGAAGGCTCTGTTCGGCCTCACTATTCTTGGCATGAAGTCCGACGACGAGGATGTTGCTAAGCTGGCTGTCGAGTTCTGGAGCACTGTTTGCGAAGAGGAGATTTCTATCGAGGACGACAACGCCCAGGTCGAGAGCTCCGATCAGATGCGTCCTTTCTACAACTTTGCCCGCGTCGCTGCCAACGAGGTTGTACCAGTTCTCCTGCTCCTTCTTACCAAGCAGGACGAAGACGCCACCGACGACGAGTACAACCTGTCCCGCGCTGCTTACCAGTGTCTGCAGCTGTACGCCCAGGCCGTTGGTGCTACCATCATCAGCCCTGTGCTGCAGTTTGTCGAGGCTAACCTGCGCCACGATGACTGGCACAACCGAGATGCTGCCGTGTCTGCTTTCGGCGCCATCATGGAGGGCCCTGATGAGAAGGTCTTGGACCCTATTGTCAAGCAGGCTCTGCCCATCCTCATCACTATGATGGACGACTCGTCCCTGCACGTCAAGGACTCGACTGCTTACGCTCTGGGCAGAATCACCGAGGCTTGCTCCGAGGCTATTGATCCCCAGGCACAGCTGCCCACGTTGATCGAATCGCTCTTCAAGGGCCTTCTCAGCAGCGCCAAGATGGCTCCCTCATGCTGCTGGGCCTTGATGAACCTGGCTGAGCGTTTCGCTGGTGACCTTGGTGCTTCGTCCAACGCCATCACTCCTCACTTCAACAACGCTGTCAGCTCCCTGCTCGACGTTACTGCCCGTCAAGACGCCGACACCTCAGTGCGAACTGCCTCTTACGAGGTTCTTAACGTCTTTGTGCAGAACGCCGCCTCTGAGAGCTTGCAGTCTGTTGCTTCTCTCTCCGATGTTATCATCAAGCGACTTGAAGAGACCGTGCCTCTGCAGAACCAGGTTGTTAGCGTCGAAGACAAGATCACCCTCGAGGAGATGCAGAACAGTCTGTGCACAGTCCTTCAGGCTATTATCTCCCGCCTCGACAAGGAGATCATCCCCCAGGGTGACCGCATCATGCAGATCCTTCTCCAAATTCTCAACAGTGTTGGCGGCAAGTCTAGCGTTCCTGATGCTGTCTTCGCTACCATCAGCGCTCTGTCCACCTCTATGGAGGAGGACTTTGTTAAGTACATGGATGCCTTTGCTCCTTTCTTGTACAACGCTCTTGGAAACCAAGAGGAGCCCAGTCTCTGCTCCATGGCTATTGGCCTGGTCAGTGACATCACCCGCTCTCTCGGCGAGCGCAGCCAGCCTTACTGCGACAACTTCATGAACTATCTCCTCAACAACCTCAGGGTAAGTCTTTCTCTCATTTTATGCATTTGCCTTTTCTAACCAATTACAGAGCACCACTCTTGCCAACCAGTTCAAGCCTGCTATCCTCCAATGTTTCGGTGATATCGCCGGCGCCATTAGCGGCCACTTCGAGACTTATCTCTCTGTTGTCGCTCAGGTTCTGGAGCAGGCTTCAACCGTCTCTGCTTCTCCCGAGGGCCCTTACGAGATGTTCGACTATGTTGTCTCTCTGCGTGAGGGTATTATGGATGCCTGGGGTGGTATTATTGGTGCCATGAAGACCAGCCAGAAGAGTAAGTTCTCTCCTTAGTTATTTGATATGAAGTTGTCACTAACACACTCCAGCCCAAGCTCTCCAGCAATACGTGCCTATGATCTTCCAGCTTCTCAACCTTATTGCCAACGACCTAAACCGAAGCGAGTCGTTGATGCGGGCCGCTATGGGTGTTATTGGGTAAGTTCTCGTGACTCCAGAATCTAGTCAACTATTGCTAAGATAAACAGTGACCTTGCTGATGCCTACCCCAACGGCGAATTGGTTGATGCTTTCCGCCAGGACTGGCTCACGGCCATGATCAAGGAGACCAAGACCAACCGGGAGTTCCAGCCTCGAACTATTGAGACTGCCCGCTGGGCCCGCGAGCAGGTTAAGCGCCAGCTGGGCGGTACCCAGACTGTCATGGCCCAGGGCTGATCTGGCTTAAGAAACCCCAACTTCAAGGCGAGCGACAGCCGCCACAATAAGATATCCCCTTCCCCTTCCCCCCAATCATAACACGATCCCCATGACCCTTGCATGTATATAGATCCCATATGACACTACAGTAATTCAAATACCCCATCATGACGCTTCACCTGGCATACTCATCGCTACACGATGTATTCACACCCCCATCACGTCACATCACTACACACTACACACTACCCCCCATTTTGTTTTATTTATTCAGATGCAATGAAGGAATAGAGAAGTCATGTATGCCCTGCGCAGATGAACAGCGGCGGCGATCCAAAATTCATGTAGAGGATAGGGGAGTCAAGGCGGCCGGTTCTATTTTTGTTTTGTCTTGTTTCTGTAACCTTGGTTGTTTCGGCCCATGGAGTCTGTCTTGGATTCCCTTTCAAGTGATAGGGAAGGCTGGAGACGGCGTACTCGGACATCCACCTTCGTGGAACTCAATGGGATTCTTGAGGAGTGGATTGAAAATTCGGAGCGTGTAGGGGACTTTTAGAGTTGAGCGAAAAGAAATGCTGAAATGAACCCTGTCGGACTAGAGTATCAAGTGAGCTCGTCTGTAGCTGTCGATAATCAAAGAATCGTTGGCTCTCAGCCTTGGACCGAAATGAACTTGATTTGTATTGTGAAAAGTTGTAATCTTGTAGTGAAGAGCGCTCAGTTCGAACATGTGCACTCAGCATATAAGATTACCTGTATTGCGTACGAAGCTCTGAATTAATTGTTACGCGTATTTCCTCGCCATCTGCTTCCCACGCATCAAGACCCCGAGTTGGAGAACGTATGATGCTACTTTTGTTTCTATGTCCATCCGGTCTTTTGGGAAGTATCTACGGTTGTAGCTCATCAACGTTTAATCGTTGTAAAACAACGCAACTACATGCATGTTATGAATCTGAGCCTACCCAAAACTAGATAACCGGCCTGCTTTCATTCGCCATGTTAGGAATACAAAAGACTTCTGCTGTATGCAAAGAGAAACGTTGCCGTAAAACGACGCTATGGGCTCTAAATTTTGGATATATATATATAAATAGATTAAGAGTCAGATAAAAACAGTGACGTTGAGGTTGAGTAGGCATTCTCTGTACCCATTGGTTGGCTGCCTTAGTAACTCTTATATCAGTTCTCCCCTTACGCTGGTGGAGAGGGAAATTAATTATAGCCGTCAAAGATGTTGCTTGTCGGCATCCAATCTTGGGGCCCATAAACGTAGAAATTCAGCTCGCCTTCATAGCCGTCTGCAGAAGGGTTGAGTGGCACAGGTGGAATAGCTGCAGCTGTGGCAATTGTGGCCGCCAGGGGAGGATTGCACTGTGGTGTAATTGGATAACCTTGGATAGCGCTCTGATCAAAGGGCCCCATGACCATGTCAAGATTGTGCGAGCTATCAGGGCCCATGTAAAGGTGAGGATGAAGCTGGTGCGGGACGAAAGCCTGAGGCTGCAGCATCGCTGATGGCGATGGTTGTTGCTGCTGCTGATGATGAGGGTGCAGCTGATGCGGCTGT
Source organism: Fusarium stilboides (assembly GCA_014822085.1). Taxonomy (NCBI): domain Eukaryota; kingdom Fungi; phylum Ascomycota; class Sordariomycetes; order Hypocreales; family Nectriaceae; genus Fusarium; species Fusarium stilboides. Next base: position 104,834 of record JAASAY010000043.1, read on the forward strand.
GGTTGTTGTTGTACTTGGACTGAAGGAAAATGGGAGGGTATAATGTGGGATGTCGCTAGAGGATCTAGGGTATCGTGCGGAGACGAAGACTGCAGAGTAGAGCTTGACTCGAGAGAGTTACCTTGTCGACCGTATATAGATGAAGCGGGTGATGTCCCGGAGGAGGTAGAGCCAGCAGCCGGAGGCCCAACCACGGGATGAGGGATTTGGTCTTTGCCATCTGCCATGCCACTTTCGTTTGTCAGTGAGCTGGTAGGATCCTGAGCGAAGCGCTCAAGGGCGTCAACCCAGCGTGACGCAAGGGGCCAGACTTCTTTGCATTCCATAAGAATGAATAGAGTGCGCTGGTACATCATGTGCCCATCGCGGGTAATGCTGGGGTCTGGACAGACTGACAATAATCAGCATCAATTGCATATATACATGGTAGCAACGGGCCTCTCACTGTTTGGATAGCGGCAAAGGTACATGGAAAAAAGACCGCAGCTATACACACAGAAAGCAGCCATTTGAGCACCGACACTCTCGTCTGAAGAGCGTCCCGTGAACTGGGCATCAATTTGGTCGTAAAGACTGCGGACGTTAGAGAAAAGATCGTAGGCAATCTTTGCAAACACCTCCGGTCTTTTCTTGTACTCAGAAGACACTGTCAGGATGCTACAAAAGTCAGTCTCAGTCTAGTGTACTATAGTCCAAACTTACTCTACCAAGTAAGGACGACGAAGAACGATGTTACAAAGACGTGGGATCATTGTAACACCAAGATACGCCTAACATGTTAATACTTCAGCTTACTACAACAGGGAGTGGACTTACCAGATCCTGTGCGTTAGCCTTGTATTCTCTCAGATTAAGACTACTCCAGCGATGATTCCGAGGTAGGTTCCTCTCCCATTCTTCGAGGTCCTTTGAGACACGGGCGAACTCGCAGTTTGGATCCCCGGGATGAGAGCTGCGGGCAAACCTAACAGCACGCCGGCTGACAATACCCCAAAAATGGTGAGCTTGCATAAGGGATGCAAAGAGAGACCTGTTGGGGTCATGGACAAGCCCCGGGTTATCCATAGCAGGAGGGGTTCCTGCAAGAGCAGCCCTTGAAGGGGGTTCTCGCCCACTGGCGAAATCATCCTCATCACAGGGGAGAAGGGCGGTGATGTCTGAGGCAGCAAGAGAAGTAGGCGAGTGTGGCCCCGAGTGTAACTGGTCCTGACTATGCAGCATCCACTGAGAAGCTTCTGTTTAGTAGGATGGTTCACGTTTGTGTGACTTGGACAACATACCAGAGTCCGACGAGCAGACTCACCACGGATTATATTATCAGGTGTTGGATTCGGAACATTGTAAGTCTCCTCTAAATGCAGACGCATCGCGGATGCCATCCGTAAAGCAATGCCCATGTTCGTCTGTTTGGTCAGTTGAAACTTCCTGCGGTGGCATTTGCGACACATACATGACTGTCATTCCTCAACCCACTCCCCTGCTGTGCGATGCTGAGTAAATAAAAGGCTTGGCACCTCTCCAGTGTATCCTGTGGCGATGAGTAGATTTCGTTGCGTGCAATGGCTGCGGCACGCTCCATAAAGAACTCGGCCGCCTTCATGCCGGAACCATATCGAGCGGAGAGAGGTGGACTGAGACGAGCCGAGATGCTCAAGATGCTGACCACAAGAAAGACGCTCACTGACTGGTGATTGTTCTGTAGGCGTTGAGGGAATTGCCCTTTTGGGATGAAACCAAGCTGAAAATAGTGTCGAGTAAATCGATTAATTCCATCGATAATGTCTGGTAATGGAGGTAATCGCTCCCATTCATTGCCGGGTTTATTCGGAGGTCGCACAGGGGCATCAAGGATATCACGTCGGACCTTGTTGGGATCTCGTCGAGCTTCCTTGTTGGCCCTTACACGAGGATGTCGAAATTCACGATCTTGATCCGGCTGGCCTCGCTCAAGAAAGGTGCTATGACAGGACTTTTCAACGAGATGCCTCAAGCACCGACACGGGCAAGCATACTCACCAGTCATCAGCACCTAGTCCAGCTTCAAGACAGGCCTTGCACGGAGGCTCTGCACCATTGACACATTTGCTCCTCATCCGCCGGCATCTATGGCAAAGATGATCAGCAAGTTAAGACGAAATAGAATGGAGTGTTTACCGGCGGCAAGCTTTTGGAGCTCGTCTTTTGACCCCGGGGGCGGAGGGGTCTTTGTCCGTCATATTCCCAGCCGTACTGCACCCGCGGCAGTTGTAATGGCTCCGGCAGTACTAGCACCGTGTGCGCCGTAGCCGGCGGGACTCGGCGCCGTGACAAAATGTTGCTGCCGTAGGCTGTTGATGACAGACGGGATAGCTGAACGATCAAGACACGAATACACCGTATTGCCTTCCCGTCCTAGTGGAACTGGACCCTGGTGCTGCAAACACTAGGTTCGATTTGGTCTCGAACTGTATAGATCGAAGACGGGCGGCTGAAGAAGCGTGAGCGTGAGCGGGAACGGGGACGGGAGATTGGTTGTTGGGCGACAAGTACCCAAACACGCGCGACACGCACAGTCCGGCCGGCAATGCAGCGGGTCTGGATGGAGCGCTCCCGCCCTTCAAATAGGTTCCTTAAGCAGGGTTGGATCTGCGATGAGAGAAGAGAGGACGCTTGGCAAAGGCTGAAGAGCTGCTGAGGTGAGGTTATTGGCTTAGCCTAGCCAACGAGACGAGGGGATCAGAGGTAGACTATCTTAATCAGGTCAATAGCGTGCTGTCTATCAGCAAACTTGTACCTGTATTAGATCCGACTCCCCAGCGCCCGATGTCTAGTCTGACAACTTTCTAGTTCCTCTTTCCTCCTGTAGACCAGAATTTAGCACCGTTTGCAAGCCTGGGAGCTCCCGTTAAATGACCAGGTCAAGCTAGGAGATCAAGAACGATAAAGGACAAAAGGAGGGGGCTTGGAACGACCACGACGAGCGGGCATCACAGCGATGTCGATGAGGATGAGCGAGATATCTCCCGCTGAAATGGATGCCGTTGGTGAAGCTATTGGCGTTGTCGCAGTCCCTGGTTATGCGGACCCCAGATAATCAAACATGGAGGGGAGGGAGAGAGACGGCGCAAAACTTAATTAGAATGACGAGACTAGGTAGGTACGGATAGGTAGAGTCGATATGGAAGAGACAAGGAGGTTTTAGATGGCGGCACGCGTGACCAGCAAGGCAGGTACATATTATCAAGGTAGGTAGGTAGCTGCTCCCTCTTCCCCGAGAGGACAAGAGGCAAGATGACTGAGGATGGAAGGCGCACTCTGCCTGGTCTTTCCTGCAACAGAGAGATCTCAAAACAGTTACAAGTCGAATAGGCACTGCTTGATTGGTTGTAGGAACGGCCGCTAGACTCTAGTGGCTACAGGATGCAAGGGGCAAGGATGCTGGGATGGGCCGTTTTTACGTTTTCACCAGGCTGGCCCTTAAATTATGACGAGGGTTTGTTCTTTTATGTAATATTCATTATGGTGGATAAGGTAGGTTACCTAGATCGAAATACTAATACTGGGAAGGAATACCTAACCCAGTAAATTCAGCAACGACATGAACGGTTCATCCCAGTCAGCTCACATCCATGAGAAACTTCTTTGCAATATCAACGTTGGACTTTCCCTCTATTCTGATGCAATTTAAACTCATCATTGCCAAGCACTAGTCTTGAAATTCCAGGACTGACATCCACTTCTAAGATGTTGCCTTGGACCCTGCTGGACATCAACCACAATGGATCTGATCGATCGTTTCTCTACCCCCACGTTCAGGACCTAAATTACATAGATAATGCGATATTCTAATCTCATTTCTTCGATGCCAAAATTTGGCGATGCTCGTCTCGGAACATGCCTTCACATTCCTGACCATGCCTAAGTGCTTTTTCCCGCTTGGTTATCTGATCATCTGGCCAACACGCGATATCCACTCTTGCCCATAACTCGACCCTTGAACTTTCCAAGATAGGGAAGGTATCGCTGTTTGATCCACCGCGGTCTGCTGCTAAACACACCGAGCTGGGCCGGTATTGTGGACACGGCCACGTAGTCTCTAGGGGATCGAATTCCGAGATCGAATCGACAACTTGTGATTACAATGCAGATAGCATCTGCATCAAGGCTAGGATACATCCCTGCCGGTTGATGCCGTCAATCTTCACGTCTTACAATCCGTCGACACGCTGGTACTGATTCGTCGTCAAGAGTCGATACCACGATGGGCCGAGATTGACGTTGAGAAACATGTCGAGATCCAGGGTCTTCGGTAATGTAGCAACAGCGAGCGTTAGCGCCCTGGTGATTTACAATCGATGGACCCCTGAGATAATCACATTCATTGTTCTAAGCCGATGTTCCAAAAGTTCAGCCTCCGAGTTCCGGGTGTGTCTGAGAGATGCAGTGGCCCAAGCTTATTAGCTCTATGCTGGCTTCTTCATGTTGATTTCTACTTATCTGTATCATGTCGGCCATTTCAGCAAGGCTTCTATTCTAGTACGACTCGACTTCTTGTCCTAATATCGACGTCATACAGCGCATTGATTGTCTGCAAAACGCAATCGAATACGTTCTTATTTCCGATGAGAGCCTCAAAAATACACTTTACAATTCACTTTGTTATCAATCTCAGTTGTGAACGTCCCGCTGTGCTCTGATGCTAAATTATCGTGGCTTGAGCCGGATATCGTACAAGAGCTCACCCGTAAAAGATGTAATGGCAGCGAGTGAAAGTAATTGCAAGCTCTTGAGGTACCCAAGCCTTGGTCTTCATGGCCAAGTCTGCAATTCTCGACATGCACGTCAGTGTGGTGTTTCTTCTGGTCCACTTCAAGGACTTGATCCTTCAATAACCGATGTGGGGTGTTTGATTGTACGGCGCAGCAGGACTTTTTTTATTTGATCGCATGTGTTGAAATAAAGGAAAGGAAAAAGAACTAACCACTCTGACATCAGCGAGGACCAAAAGTTCCGAACCTGTGTTTTATCACCCAGATGGTGCCCGCAGATCGCGCGCTGACCGAGGTCCGCTGTCGGGGGCTCAGCTAACAACTAGCAATCTAGAATAGTATAGATGCTGAAAGTAATCTATTGATAGTGAAGAAGGCTGGTTGCAAGAATAGTTGAGTATTTGGCGATATAATTGTTCTTGAAGGCTGTTTAAATCGCCTTCTTCTTATCAATATTAAAAGGGAAGATGCGTGATGTCATGAGAAGTGTGGTACAGGATGTCGCTGTAAGGTAGTAATCAGACCGGATGTGCTCTAGGTAGTCCGAGATTCTTTGGCTGTAATACTAACAAGATTTAGGAATTATAAGAAGGAGAAGGAACTGGGTTCTATTCATACTCGGCTTTGGTTTCTGAGGAGAGAATCGGAATAGAGTATATGTTATTAGAGGTCATTTTGTACTTTTGATGCCTACCTGTAGAGGAGGGCTTAAAAATCTAGCCAGTGTTATCTTAAAACAAGTCTGGATAAGTTCAGGAAATTAAGTGATGAAATTAGATGGTTGGATACTGGAAGTTGTGCAGTGTCGGCAAAGAAACAGGAATAATTGATTGACGGGTGCTTGAGGATATCTTGGTTTATAAGTTTGGCCTGCTATTAAACGTTTAATAAAACTAGTATTTAAAAACTCCTTGAGGTAGTGTTCGTCATAATACAGGCCAATAGTGATATGTATTCTTGAAAAAGCTCTTTGAATGCCGCCAAGATCTCATTTTAGGGGTTGGATACTCCCCCAGTTGATGCTGCTTCCAATGTATTCATAGGTACTCGCAAGAACGTATAGGCTTCTTAGAATAACTGAAACCAGTGTCTTTATGTGACTGACGTCTAGAAACTTACTGCTTAGACCTTGTCTGGTTAAGTCCACAAGTTCTCAGCCGTTTGATTAGTGAAGCAAGGCTATCTAATTCGCCTGTAGAAGTGCCAGCATGTTAAATAAGAATTATAAGATACCACCCTATACATGTTCAGATGCTATACTTCTGGTATGGATAGGTTTTACATGATTCTCGAGTGAGCCCTAATATGTGCCGTGAGGGGAGAAAAGTGTATCAGCATAGTTGAACAGGTGCAATTTGCATGTGAAGCAAGGAGCGAAAGCACGAGGCCCAAATAGATAAGTAGACCACTAAGCCCCTCACAAAGATATTAAGGTCCCTATTTTAGATATTGATTGATGTTGTTTTGCGAGGCACGTTCGGTTCAATGCCTGATAAACCCTCTACAGTTTATCTACACATCAAAATCACCTAAGCCAGCTTCAGATCGCCCTGTTCTGAGATCATATCAACCCCACGTCTAGAAATATCCATATAGAAGGTGCCGATATAAGTTAAAGGGTTGATTGAAACTGCCACGGGTTCTATTGATAAATACCACCAGGTACGCCGCTTCGTGGTTAGCCATGACAAGGAGAGCCGAGAAGGGACGGAATACATAAAATTGAGCAAAATTATACGCACAATTACAGAATATAAATATCAGCAGAGTTTGAGCGACTTCAGGGAGGAATGTATCCATATTTACCCTCTCATACTTCGAGCCCACATCGGAGATGATGTCAGGCTGTTCAATGAATCAGTCATCAAGGGCAAGATCTATTGGAGCGGCATCCTGGAGAAGCTCTACCACGCACTTCAGCTCGTAACAATCTTAATAATCCTCCCACCCAAATTCTGAAGAGTACTCCGATACTGGCTCATCAAACAAGGTGTTGATTGAGTGCTTCCGAGCACCGGCATGGCAAACACCCCGAGATTGAGAGACTGAGAATTTGATGCCACAACTCTAACAACATTAGAGACATAAAATAAGTGAGTATCATTAGAGTCGCTATGATTCTAGGCCCTACAAGGAATGAATCAGTTGAAAATAGTGATCTTGAAGTTCAAGATGAGACATCTGAGATACGTACCTAATGGTGTTGTGGCGGTGGAGGCTTGTGAGACCGTACAAAGAGTGTATCTGCAGACTGTGAAGCACTTGTGCACGACTCGCTCCCGATGCCCCTGTCATTATGCGAGATTGGTTTTTGGTACTCCGTACTCGCAGTTTACTTTGAGGCAGACGCCAGAAGTCAAAGATATGGCCTCCTCTCAAAAACATTGGTCGGCCGTCACAGATGGCGAAACCATATTGAGATTTGTGACTCAGTGGAGAAGCTTTCCAGCCTGCGCCGTAGTCGGCTAAATTTTTCTCCTCACGCTTTCGTCACCTTCATCTTCATCTTCCTTTCTTTGAGTATCACATACTTGTCCATCACTGGTGATAGCCACGAAATCGACTTTGTTCTTTTGACCAAGTCGAAATTATCAGCCACCGCCACAATGTCTGCTCTAACCGAGATCTCTCTCCCCAGCTTTCAAAAGATTGCTTCGGGCAAAGTCCGTGACCTCTTCGAGTTGCCCGACAAGACCACGCTTCTCTTCGTGGCCTCTGATCGTGTCTCTGCGTACGATGCAGTTCTCAAGAACCCGATTCCCGACAAGGGAAAGATCTTGACGCTCGTCTCGGCGCACTGGTTCAAGGTCTTGACAGAGCGCATTCCTGACCTGCGCACCCACTTCATCAGCCTTGATATCCCCGAAGGCGTTTCCGCAGAAGAGGCCAACACCATCAAGAACAGGTCGATGGTTGTTAAGAAGCTTTCTGTCATCAAGCTTGAATCGATTGTGTACGGTTTCCCTTCTATTATCAGATGCCATACAAAGCCATTCTCGAGAAGAAATGGCGTATACAGCTGAGTCCTTGTGGATATCAAACCACTAACATACCGGCAGGAGAGGTTACTTGACTGGCTCTGCCTACAAGGAGTACAAGAAGAATGGAACTGTTCACGGAATCACCGTCGAGTCTGGCATGGAAGAAGCCCAGAAGTTCAAGCAGCCCCTTTGGACACCAAGCACCAAGGCTGATGCTGGAGAGCACGACGAGAACATTAACCCCGATGACGCTTGGAAGGAGGTCGGTGACCGCGAAACTGCCGACCGTGTCAAGGAGCTTTCTCTCAAGATCTACGACGAGGCTTCCAAGTACGCCGAAGAGCGAGGAATCCTCTTGGCCGATACCAAGTTTGAATTTGCCAAGGACGAAGAGGGAAACATCTACCTCGTCGACGAGGTTCTGACCCCAGACTCTTCTCGATTCTGGCCAGCAGCTGGCTACATGCCCGGCCGTGACCAGGACAGCTTCGACAAGCAGTTCATCCGAAACTGGCTTACCAAGGAAGGACTCAAGGGCAAGGAGGGCGTGGAGCTGCCTCAGGATATTGTCCAAGCTACGTCGGACCGCTACCGGGAAGCCTTCCTCATGTTGACTGGTAAGAAGTTTGAGGATGCTGTTAGCCAGTAGATGGCAGAGACAAAAGCGTATCAAGACTAAGCTACCAAGTATGACCACTTGAACTGAAGTTTGATTTCTGGCTTGGCATCCAACATTCAATCGCGTACGTTGCTACGTGTGACTGACTAATAGTGGGCATGATGAACAAGAGCTACCAGGCTCTCTTTGCTTCTATTTGAAATTTCTAGCCTCTATTCACATTTGCTAGTCGCAAGTTTGATTATCCTTTCCCTGTCGCCATCCAGTCTAGGATATCGCTCTCTTGAGCCTAGGACTATTAGCATCTTCACCACAACCCTCAAGGGAACATACCTCTGAAGCCCTTCTGTTACAGTTCTTGGGTCTTGTGTGTATACCAGTCGAAACCATCCTGGCTCGAGCGAGTGCTCTTCGCGAGGATGCAAGAAGACGCCTGCCTCGCTCAGTTTCTTGGCCAGAGCAAATTCCTGATTTAACTCCCCATCTAGCTCAGATGGCAGATACGGAGATAAATCAATCCAGACAAAGAAACCTGCGTTGCTCCCAGGCAAGTAATCGATGCCAATGTCCTTGAGCTGCGAAGTGATGTGTCGGTGTGCTTGAGACAACTTTGCCCTTGATCCATCAACAAAAGCTCGACACCACTCTCTATCTTCAAGCATGGCACTTCCAATGGCCAAGCTTGCACCAGAGGGGTTGTGAAAGCGCATAGCAGCCTCAATTGCTCGGAGTACTGGCTGACTGCGCGTGATGATGGCTCCAAGACGCAAGCCGGCGGCGCCAAAGTCTTTGCTAAGACCGTAGGTGACGTGAAGGAGATCCGGATCGATAATACCTGTGGAATCGATTGATAATATCGAAGTAAAGGGGACTGAAGGCTCATCTGTTTCGAAAACAGAACAAGCGTATATCTCATCGCTCAGGAGATGCAGTCTGTGTTTTTGGCAGAATTGCATGATCTTGACAAGTGTAGATCGGGGATAACATCGTCCTGCATGTTGTTAATCATTTAATAACAAAATGGGGGTCTTTCTTACCCAACGGATTGTGCGGGTTGACGATTAGCAGCATCTTGGCATGGACGCCAGCCTTTCTAGATCGCACCAAAGCCTCCTCAAACCTTTCGACGATGTCATCCTGGAACGCTTCCTCGGTCTTATTGTTGGAATAGACAACCCTCACTTGAGACTTGTTGCCAAAATCAAGCTCGAAGCGGCCATATACGGGCCTGCTGGTCAGTACGCCGTCACCAGGATCCGCAACCCCCCACGCGAGAATATCATGCATTGCAGTAGCGGCTCCGACACACTGAATCATGTCTGGGGTGATGGGGTTGTGTGGCCGAAGGTATTCATTGAGGTGGACTGCCAATGCTTTGGGGAAGCGGGAGCCTCCTGCGTGACTGCCACGGTAGAGAAAGTCATCGTGTGAGATAGTGACCTAGATGTGTAAGCTGAGAAGTCCTCGACTCTGATACAGTTCAAAGGGTAGGTCCATACATTCTTATCCGTGAAGTCTTTCAACTCTTCAGTCACTAGAGCCTAATAAAGGGGTCAGTACTCATTCAGTATGGTAAGGGGTTTCTTGCATTTTCAGCTGTGCCAAAGGATATCAACCCAGTGGGATTGTGATCAAAGTCATAATCTCCTCTTGGTGCGAACCTCCACGGCAGATCTAAACCACCCACGGCTTCTGAGGCTCGTTGTGACAGAGAACCCGTCATTCCGTCGGAGAAGTGGAGGTGTATAAACATGGCGAAGGCTTCACTGGGCAAGAGTTTCACTATGTTTAGCGAGGAGGGGCTGATGACTCAGCTGTCTAAGGTGAAATCTCTGGTACTTGCTCAAATTGCCTCTTGGTGCTTCTTTTGGTATTTAATACTTGGAGGTTTGAGCAAACGACTGAGCACGAAGAAATGGACTGCAAAGCATGGTAATATCGATGAGATGGAATGCGTCTGGGTAATGTCTCGGTCTGCTTGTGTATAAATGCGGTATGACGCAACAACCTTGATGGTTAAATGGACAAACAAGACCAGGGATCAAAGAATTGATTCAATCAATTACAATCTTGCGGATTCACAGTAGAAATAGTAATATTGCGGCTGACGGTGAAGTTGATGGGCTTCTTTTCTTGTCCGATATGCGACGGGACGGCCCGTCGTGCATCACTGCATCAGGTACAGAAATGGGTATTTTTATCACATTACAAGTTTCCAAACGTCAGGCCCATACCTATGGAGTCTTGTTTCCAGGATGTTTGCATATTTTGGTATTCTGTCAATATTGTGCATTGCAAAAATGGTTGCCAATTCGCCGGCCATTGCTTTTTCCATGGTTACATCATTCCAGGGCCTCCCAGACGTGTCGCGCCTGGTGATGGAGACGCGCCACTTAAACTTTGTCCAACCCCAACTTCGTCATGCGAAAATAGCTTCAACCGCAAAATGATGATGGCATATCCGTACGAGGTCATAGAAATACCCGACGATAGTGATAACGAAGCGCCTCCGGGCCGGCGCCAGAGCCAGGGAGAAGCCTGGAAACAGACGCTCTTCGAGACATTGAATGCTGTTCAGGCAGAGCGTAGAATCGCAGCCTTTAGCACCTACCAGCTGTTCATCAACCCAGGCATCAGGATTCAAGGACACCTGATTGTACCATTGCCTCTCACTGATCACTATGCGGCAGCGATCAAGGAGCAATGCAAGCCAAGCCAAGGCGCTCATATCCCAGCTCAAAACGTGTGGGAGCTCGACCACACACAATTCGAGTTGGGCAATCCAGCCTGGCCATCATGCCTCGATGGGATCATCGGCGATATTACCAAAGAACTCGGCGCAAGCAATGCCTTGCCGAGGTTGCAAAAATTGACTCTTCAGGGACCTGGTCCCATTGTCCAGCAGAATAAAGGCTCAGATCAAAGCTACAACACAATTGGCACGCTTCTCATTTGTCTTCCATCAGAACATCAAGACGGAAACATTCATCTGTCCCTTGGCGACCGAGTTTTAAGCTTCGACACCGCAGCTTCATCAGCACTGGATCTTTCTGCTATCGGATGGTTCTCTGACAGCAATTGCCAAGTTAAAGAGTTAGCTTCAGGATACCGCCTGACAATAGCATACTCGCTATACCAGACCACTCCTCTACAACCTGCTGCCGGTTCAAACAGCGTAAGAGGTGGGCGTGTAGCAGAACTTCTTCGAGCATGGCCACCCCAATACTCCAAGATCCTCTATAAGCTGGACGACAAGCAAGAGGTAGGGCCCTTGTCGCTTCGCGAGTTGAAAGATCGCGATCTGGCAGTTGGCCAAATTTTAAACGATGTCTGCCCCGAAGTAGGACTTTACATGCTCTTCGCCGAGGTCACACACGAGGTCTTGGACGACGTTGGTGAGAAGTCGATCAGTAGCAGCACTATTGAAGGAGTCTACACGCCGGATGGTTACCCCTTGACGGCGAAAAAGGCTCTCGATCCAAAAAAAGAAGTGTTGGGATTTGATGAGACAATACTGGGCAACCGCAATTTCGACAGCGACGATGAGGATCAAGTCCCCTTATCGGAAGTTATGGAAGAAGGTGAAATTATAGGTCGCTACCACGATATCGCTATTATCCTCTTACGGAAGGAAGAGTTACTGAATATGGTGAGGCTTGGTGGCCACAACCCCTCCTGGCAACAGAGACAAGTGCCTCACACCGATGAGACCTATGACTTGGGCTTGGGAGGCGTCGTGGATATGGTTGTTCAAGACCTTGAGAAATCTCCTCACGACCCCAAAGCGATAACGGTAGCAGCAACTATCATGAACAAATTATCCACATTCGAGAATGCCGTGAAAGAACCGTTTATTGGTCGCATCGCGAACTGGAGTTTGGCATCTGGAAACATGTTGCTATATCAGACGGGTCTGCAAGTTGCTCCAACACCTGTAGCGGGTGTACGATATCATTCGCCTTGTCACTTCGCATCATGCCGAGGCTCCCTCCAGTGGCTGCTAGTCACTTTTCATCTCCGCTAAGTAATGTAGGCAAGGTATTACTTGGGCGTTTGAGTACAAACGCCTTGATATTACTAGGTAATATTTGAGGTAGACTTGCATAATGGTGGTCCCGCAGTGCAGTGTTTGCATTCACTGACGTTGTGTAACACAAGCCGGGGCATTGGCAGGCACCTCAACGCGTCGCGGTCATAACCCCTTTGCTCCCTCAAAATTTCCTGCCTCTCAACTCTCGCATCATCTCTTTCTCTCATCATCAGCAACCACTGCACCCAACACACTAGCATTCGCGGCATCGTAACATCGATGACACGCCACCATGAGCGACTACAGCGAGTTGCCGACCGACTTGACTGAAGAAGACAACTGGGTGAGCCAACTGGCACAGACTCTCGACTCTGTCGAATCGGCCGGCGAAATCGCGACCTTTCAGCGCTTTTCTACATTCGTGAACCCTGGTCTCAAGGTCCAGGGGAACCACCTTGTTCCCCTTCCACTGAACGAAGACAATGCGCGAACCCTGAAGAACATCTGTCAGCCGCTTGCAGCTATTCGTGAAGATGGAACAGCCATCGGTTCATCTACTCCTACCGCATGGGAGCTCGACGCGGCACAATTCGAGCTGACAAATCCCGAGTGGCCGACTTTCTTCGACACGATACTTGGAGGCTCGGCCAAAGGGCTTGATCTACCACAACTTACTGCTAAACCGCATAAGCTACTTCTCCATGGACCGGGTTCCCTTCCCAATTGTCGTAAAGGCCTGAACCCCGAACAAGGCATGGTTGGAACTCTTGCCGTTTGTCTGCCTTCGAAGCATGAGAGCGCCGATCTCGAGTTTTCATTTGAGTCTGAGAGATGCACCTTTTCTACGGCATCGGCCTCCAGTTTGGATCTATCCTCGATCGCCTGGCTCTCGGAAGCTACGCATAAGATGAGCGAAGTAACGTCCGGCCACCGCCTAATGCTCACTTAGAAAGTGTTCACATCGCAGGGGAAAGCCGCCTCACCTTCCAGCCTCCGGCCACAAATCGACAATCTGAAGACCATCCTTATCAACTGGCGAACCGAATACCCCCATGTCAAAAAACTCATGTATCCCCTCGACTATCGGTACGAGGCGTCACACCTGCACTCAGAAAACATGAAGGGCCGCGACCGACGCGTGTGTATTGCCATGCATGACGCTTGCTTCTCGGCTGGATTCTACCTCATGCTAGCCAACTTGACTCATCATGAATGCCAGGCAGGAGAGGAAGATGACACGCTGCTGGACGATGTGTACGGTCCACACGGGAAGAGACTCACATGTTTTCAGGATGTAATCCACCTGGAGGAGATCATGGGTCCCAACATCACCATCGACTACCCGGATAGTGAAGAAGAAGACGACAACTTCTATCCAGAGGACTGTATGCCACCCTGGCTACTCTATCATCGGACTGTTGTTTTGATTGTACCTAAAATACGAGTCAAGGAGCACATTTCGACGAACTCAGGTTGGGCTCCGCCATATTCGGTCAGTGATGATAGGAACGATCAACTGGCCGAGATGGTCTGTGAAGATCTTGCAAGAGCACAAGATGACGACTACACGATTCAGGTTGCTACTGAATTCATGACCGCAGTCGTAAACTCTGGCATGGCCATGCAGCCGATGACTGTAGGCTGTATCTCAAGATGGGCTTTGGAGCTTGGCAACACAGATCTTATCCAGACGTGCCTTAGAACTTGTTGCAACCTTACTCCAGAGTGTCGATTGCGTTTAGGCGAACTGCTTAACGAGTATCTTGTAACCAACTACCAAGAAAAGAGCAAGACTATTGACTGGGACCATTGGTAAGCCTGCTACCACTTATATCTTGCCATTGAAGATCATAATGCTAACTCGCAGTGAAATAGGTTCCACGGCCTCCGTAGTGATACCGTTCGATCTGGAAAATTCGAGTCGTTCTGCACCAATATTGAGCTCTCCATACGATCTGAGCCTCTAATCCGGAGTTTCAATTCATGGGTGAGCCAAGCTCTTGAAAAGAAGCTAAATTCTCAAAGCTCCTGGACAACATCAGACTTCGAGTTTCTTATCAGCCAGTGCCAGATGTACAAGAAGCTAACCATGTCAGTTTTGGTCTGACAATCGTACCTCGTGCCGACCGATCCCTTTTATGGCAGCTTCTACACACCATCGCAAAGGAAGGGGTGGACCAATTCAAGAATGCCTCAGAGTTATACAAACTCGTGCTCCTAGTCAGTGGATCTAAACTTTGTCTCTCTGAAGATGACATCGTTTCAGTCCGTTATGGACACGCCTGTACAGTCTGCGGCACAGCATGCACGCCGTTCATCGCGATGCTAATGGACAGCCATAATATGGGTTGTGGAAAAGAAGCCCTGGGATTGCTGGAGGAAAGTTGTGAGAGATTGGTAGAGAAAAGAAGTGCTTGGTCGACAGCCCACAGCCACCCTCTCATCAACGGCCTATTATTACCATTTATCGAGGCATTGAAGACGAACAAACCATCCACGATTCCATCTATACAGAAGTTTATGGAGATTGCGATACGAGACGTTATCCACAAACCGATCAACACCGCCCCAATCAGCCTTCCGGGCTGGGCTCACGAACATCGTGGCTGCCCAGAGTCAGCTAGCTGCGATGATTGCCGCGCACTCAACGAATTTCTCTCTAACCCAGAGATGCAGACGTGGCATTATTCCAGGGCTCATGATCGGTATTGCCATGTCTTCAACAACTTGCCGCGTTCAATCTACTTGATAAACTCAATGGAAACCAAACCACACAAAACGCTGGTTGTGACAAAACGAGAGACGGCCTACGATCGAACGCTGCAAATTTGGCAGGACAGCTTTCAGGAAGTGGAAAGCTTCGTCGATCCTATGAGAAGTGCATTTCTCGAGGAATTCTTGGGTCAAGAGAAGTACAGCGAGCTCTTGTTGCTGCGCAAACCTGGACAGGAGGCGTTCTGGGACACCATGGCAAGTAAGAAGAGGCAAGGCGAGAATGATACACCAGATGCTAAGCGTGCTCGGGTTTGATGATGGATTTAGGACCCAGGTCGGGTATCAATATTCTTGATTGATGCTTGTATGTATAGCAAGATGTTGGCAATTCTATATAACTCCAGTCATGCTACCGCCGCTATGCCCGCCTTAACTCCTAGAGTAGTCTATAAATCAAATGTCATGAAATCAAGCTTGCAACGCCTCTAACCCAACTGTGAAATCCTCTATCTCCATCCCTCTAAAACCTTCCTCGACGACCCAAGCTCGTCCCTTTTCAGGTGTGAACAGGGTCTCGCAAGATCGTCCTACTACCAGCAGACCTGGGGGTCGACTGCCCTCTGTCTCGATAGCCTCGGCAACGTGCTCAAGGGTTGTCCGGATGACTCGCTGGTCTGGGCAACTGGCACGCTCAATGACGGCGCAAGGTGTGTTGCGCGGCCAGAGCACTCGCTTGCTCTCGCCTGTGGAGGGGGAGACTTGCGCAGGCTCTGGGGGAGGAGGAGGTTGTGCTGAGGCAGCCTCCTCGTTTGCCGGAGCTAGAGGCTCCAGCTCAATGTGAGTGGTAAGCTCACGAATAAGACCGTTTATACGGTGCAGAGCCATGAGGAAGACCACGGTACGGCTAGGCACGTACTCGGGTGGTGATGGCGCCTTGCCCTTCTTGCCTGTGCCAGTGCAGATAAGAACCTGGTCTGCAACATCACGCTGTGTAGGAGGAATGGCAGCAAAGAGAGGGGCGCTCAGAGCACTGGTGACACCAGGGAGAACAGACACTCGGTCTCCAAATCCGTGCTCACGGAAGTAGGCAACCTCCTCACCACCGCGGCCATACACGTATGGGTCACCCTGCTTGAGACGCAGAACAGTCTTGCCCTCCTGGACTCCAGCAAGAGCCATTTCGAGAAGCTCTTCTTGTGCACGGTCGGCGTTACCAGGGAACTTGCGAGCGATCTGAACAGGAGTACGGCGAGGGATGAGATCTAGGACACCGGAGGGCACAAGCTTATCAGCAAGAATGAGATCGGCTGACTTAATAGCTTTGTGAGTAGCCTGGGTGAGGAGATCCGGGTGACCAGGTCCGCTACCAGCCAAAATAATTGTACCAACACGCTTCTCTGGTGTGCCAGGATCACGCTTGATATCGGGACCATTGCCAGGGTATGACTTGAGAACCGTCTCTACATCGTTATCGGTGATTGCCGCCAGACGCTTAAGAGGCCAGTATTCGCAAACCTGGCTAAGCCAGCGCACTCGTCGGTTCTTGGCATCCTCATCCGTAATGAGGCGGTTGAACTGCGCAGTTTGGTCAAACGAATCGTCGAGGGAGGCAGGGTCGTCTTGGGCGCCGAGAGCGTCTTCGCTGTGGATGCGTCGGCGGACATCTCCGAGGCGTGTACAAGCAGCGCCAAGGTCGACTGGCAGAGAAGCGGCAATATCACGACGAATGCGCGAGGCTAGCTTACAGCCACGGCCATTTGTGGTGACACCGATCTGGAGAGGACCGTCGGTATGTGTCGAGAGGAGGGAAAAGGTGCAGAGTTGAGGAGCATCGACGACGTTTACGGGAATACGATTTCGCTTGCAGAGGGCAGAGATGTGAATGCCTGAGTTGTTAGCTTTTGAGTTGCCTACAACTTGCTTGGAAACTTACTTAGAGGATCTCGGGGTGCTGAAGTGACAAAGACAGCGTCCACCACACCATCGACTTCCTCGCGACCAAGTCGGAGCAGATCGGCATCTTCGAATTGCTTCTTGTGCCATTGAACACTTCCATCGTCTATTCTCTTTTGCAGAGCATAGTGAAGCTCGGCGCCTTCGGGGGCAATAAGAATCGGCTGCGCGCCAGAACCGAGAGATTGGCCGCATCGAGTCGCTGCGAGTGGGTTTGTGCCGATAACGAGATGGATGCTGCCTCTGCAGTTGAGAGCTGCGAGGAGAGCTGTTGGTATTGTTGTTGCCATTTTGACAGATGAATCAGATCTGCTTAGACAGAATGAAAGAATTCAGTATCCAAAAGAAACTCAGAAACGCCTACAATGGCGAATTGCGAGATTGGGCCGGCTTATAAAAGAGCTCCCATGACAAACTAGACCCTTGTTGTTTCCCTCTATGAGCTGACTTACAGAGCAAAAAAAAAAAGTTACCCCATTGCCCCT